>CM065052.1:262107875-262205375 GCA_032883995.1 Coronaproctus castanopsis | reverse complement strand
TTTTTTATCATTTCCATCCTTGATATATATATATATATATATATATATATATATATATATATATATATATATATATATCGTAATTGTACGCTAATAACATGAAAAGTGATAAAGATCAGAAATAAAAAAAAAAATCAGGAAAAATATGTTCTCCTCGAATGACAAAATATTCTACGAATATAGTCGATGTTATCGACCGAAAACAAAAAAAAAACGAACATTAAATAACGATAATTAGTGTCGCATTTAATAGCAGAACGATCGATAGAGTGCGCCACCGCCGTAAAATTCGAATATCCTAGTAAATACCGTGAAAATTTATAAAATATTTTTATTTGTGTCCGCGAAATATTTTTCATTGTACGCGGCAGTAGTAAGAGACAGCAATGGTAGGGTCTGGTGTGGTTGGGAAATCAAGCGCGTTCGGTATTAGCCGTTGTTTACTCTCTATCCCTGGAATCCAAAAAACAAAAAAAAAGTACGTCACGTTCGATTTTCATTTGACGTTCGATTTGTATTTCGAAAATAAATTTCCGGTTTCTTCCACGTCCTATTTTTCCCTAAGAGTAGAATGGTTGAATGGCTAGAGTGAGTAGAGTGGGTAGGGCGGGGACGTCGTTTTATTATTTCTTTATTAAGGAAACAAATCCCATCGTGACTCCTTGATCAGCTCCGGTTTTTTATCCGATTTTACACGCCTCAGTTAATTAATTTCCGTGACTTTCGTCAGACGATTGTACAGAGAAAATTGTTTCTTATCGTTTAAATGTAGGTCCTTTTTTTTTTTTTTTTTGTTTTTTGGCCTGTACCATTGGTCGCTTTGGACATCTATACTAAGATGGATTTGTTGTTTTAAGCTATAAGAGTTGGTTTATTATATTACTTTTTTATTCTGGACTATGAACTTATATATTAATTTGACCGGTTCTTCGTTGTTTGGATCGCTTACTATTGATTCTATATTTAGAGAGAGAGTGTGTGTATTTTAATAATTCCGTATCATATTATTTGGATTCCATATGATATGGTTGATATCCTCTTGACATTTATCGCATACACTATTTGGAATTATGTGAATTCGAGATAGATATACAGGTGTTTTATTATGTCCTATTCCTAATCGTATAATTGTTGTGAAACGTTTTTTACTATAGTGTACTGAACTATTCCAAAACCATGGGGTTTTATTTTTATCTGAATTTTATGATATTGTTTCCCGATTTCTTTTTGTTTATTATATTCTTCTTGCATTTGTTCATATTTCATTATTTTTATTTGTGGGATATATTCTGTATATATTAATATTATCGATTTCTACATTTGTTTACGATTTTGCTGCGTTATCTACTATTTAGTTCCCACATATATCCCGCAGTGTCCGGGTATGCACATCGATGTAATTGTTTATTTGTTATTCTGTATTTTTCCATGTATAATTTTTATTTTAGCGAAAATATTGTCTTCTTTTATATTAATAGCAATCAATGACTGTATTGCAGCTATGGAGTCTGTCATTACTATAAATTTTCTTGGTTTTTTTATTTTTGAGATATTCAAGTGTTTTGTATATGGCATATATTTTAGTGCTTGTGAATGAACTAGCGTATTTTATTCTGAAGGTTCGTATCAGATCTATATTTTCATGATGTATTGCTGCTTGGTATCGGTGTCTATTAATGTATATAGATCCATCAGTATAAATCCGTTCATGGTTAGGGAAGTTAGTAAATAATAAGTGTTGTAATATTTTATTTTGCATATTAATACCAGTTTTTGTTTAGAGAATAGATTTATTGTGTTGTAATTTTGAAGCGGTTGTAGATAATCTTCGTATTTAATTGTATATATTGGTAATTTATAGTTTTGGATAGGCTGTATGTTGCATAATCTTCTAGCACTCACCACTAGAGGTGGTAAAGCCCTAGTTTGCCAGTAAGATTTTCTGATCAGGGGTTCTAATTGTTTTATTTGTTTGTTTAGTATGTTTTCTATTTCCTTTAATTTTTAACATATGCTGGGATTATTGCTCATAAGACGTTTAATACTTTATTATATGATGTCTGGATAGTACATAAATATATATATATCACGATATGCCTATATCAACCCACTCCTGGGTGTAGGCAGTCCCCAAATTTTTCCAACGACTCCTATCTTGTGCAGCTCGGATTCAATTAATTCCTGTCCATTTAACAATGTTATCTCACCACCTAGTCATAGGTCTTCCTTATGGAAGCTGGCTGCCAATGGGTCACAACTTTAATATCCGTTTAGTCCATCTTTCATCCCTTTGACTGGCTAAGTGTCTGGCCAATTTCCATTTTAGCCTGGTGATCCGCTCCACTGCGTCTACTAATTTCGTCTGTTCCCTAATCCATGTAACTGTCTTGCGAACTTTGAGCTTGATTCCGAGGATAATCCTCTTGTGAGCATATATAAAATATATATATATATCAGGGGGCGAATCCTTCGGTACCGCTAGTCATGCGGAGCGGTACCTCAAGTAAAAATAAAAATTTTAAATTACAATAACTTACTCTATTTAATACATAATGCATAGAAACTATTTAATACTCGTAAATATTTCATAAATTCAATATGCGGAAAACTTTAATGTATTAGTGCCTTTCGTATTTCCTGCAGGCAACCGAACTAACCTTGCTGTGTGCCTTTTAGAGAGCAGGTTCTATTATATAACGGTGTGCGCGTGTTATGCGTTGAGCTTGATGCGTATTAGGCAGAGTTTTAGCTGCCAGGTCCGCTCCGGGCGTGGAGAAGTACACTTTATCGACCCAATTTGTATTTGCTGTAGCGTGTTGTAATGTTTATAGAAATGTATTAAAATAAAAATATATGTAACTTTTACGATCCTACGCCCATGATTACCTTGTTTTACCGGAGGAATGAGTTAATTTGGTTTAATAATATTTTTGGTCTATAAATGGGTATCAGAAGCTAGGGGTCTAGCTAAATAGTGGTTAAAAAATCAAGGAAACTGGCGCATAAATTCGCGGCTCAACTAATTTCCGAAGAATTCGACGAAATTCAGGCCTGTACACACAGTTGATCTGATGACAATCTAGACAAACGTAAACTCATCCAAAATTCAAGTCTCGAACCACCAGGATTTGATCTACCAAGTTGTGGACTGGACTACATCGCATTAGGACGGAACATGGAAGATGTGGAACAATGTTGCACAGATGGGGTATCAATAAGAACGCAACATGCGACTGCGGAGATAAAACCAAACAGTCAATCATATACTAATGGAATATCAAATGCGAGCATTAAATAACGGTTGGAGAGAGATTGCGGAGCTAACTGATCAAGCAAAAGAATGGATCGAAAAACTAGATATTAATCTGTAGAATTAGAATTTAATTATGTAGCAAGTGATAAATAAATTGGAAAATTTTGTTTATAATTTTGGTGGCTTATAGAAATATTTATATCTAAGTATTGTATATTATCAGGCAGTTGAAAGACAAAAAAAAAAGTTTTACGGTATACGATTTGACTGACCAACATGTTATGTGGCGGTATAAGCGCCATTGCCGATAATAGGTGTATTAGTAGGTTCAACGATGTGTGCTGGTTGCGAAGATATTGTTGCGCTATGCGTTGATGTATGGATGAGAGTTTGTGTGTGTGTGTGTGATGGTTGTGTATATATAATATAAAAGTAGATACATCCCTTGTCGTCATAATAAGGACAAAAGTTGATCTATCACTACTGGAGTGTTAGTCTGTGTTTATGTATACCGTTATGGTGAATTAATAAAACTTTGTACAAACTGGTTTAATCTCACCGAGAAAAATGAGACAATGTTACAAAAATGTTACGTTAAAATTAGATGAATATGAATATTTATGCGTAAAGTAAAATGTGAACAAAATGATGATTAGGAACAAAAACGCACAACGCAACATGCAACCGACCAAGACGATCCCCGATAACATGATCTAAGTGAAACTTAAAGACGTTTATCCAAAAATAAACTTATTTAATAAAGTCACGATTTGTACAAATTTCACATTAACTTGACGTGATTCAAATGTTTTCGTTCTCAAATCTACGTCCTTTTTGCGGCGAAGATTTGAACGAAATAACGGATAGCTGCGCGCGCATGCGCAAGAGAAAGAATATGAACACGACAAAAATATTATTTCATAATTTCTGTGCATATAAACTGAATATACACGTATATGAGTGCAGCATACGGGAAAGAGTGGAAGAGCCTGACTATACTGTGAGAATAAGCCTGCTTATGTGCCTATGTGTATAAGCCTTCGGCTCGAACGTTTTACAGGTTAATTCCCCATATACAATGCGCCAATAGAACTCCAATAACAGCTATATTTTTCGGCGATTTATTTAAATCTTTAGTTGTCAATGCGGATGACTGTAAAACTATCGTCACTACGATTTACTAAAAGGAAAAATTTAAACGAAATTTTCGATGTAGGCTGTAATTTTTTTTTATCCGTAATAATTTTAAATTATTTTTTCCTCGACATTTACAAATTTTAAATTACGGTACCGACACAAATTTACACTCTATTTATTTACGTTTTCGTCTGAACGTAGAGGTTCAATTTTTTTTCGAGTTTTCATATAACTTCGGCGGGGTGGCTGCGGTGATGACGAGTAGTGGAGGTGACGCGAGTCGGAGGTGCGACTTGTACGTGTCATAAGAGGAAATGAGGAAGAGTTTCAAATCGAACGAGGAAAATTCGCCACTAAAGCGAGGCGGTAGGTAATTCGTTTTCCTTCGGCTTGTCGTGTGTTGGCAATTTGCATGTAATCCGCACGTTCAATTTACCGAAGTAATTTCCGGGAGGTGTCGGACCAGCGCTAATATTATTTTTTGACGCGTCGAATCTACCGTTTAGATTCACTAACAGGAGTTGTAATGAAAAAATATATATATATATATGTGTGTGTGTGTATATAAAACTTTTGCTCTACACCAATTTTATTTCAGGCGATAGCAATCACGTTATATATGCATATATATATACGACGACTGTTACTAAATTTCAATTCGCGTCGATTTTTTCCTAGACGTTCATTTCCTGGTTTTTATTTATTTTTCGACAAGCTTTACACGTTAGAATTGTTAATTTAGTAGTTCTTCGGCCTGTAGATGGGAAGTTAATGACGACGGTAATTCTTAAAATTCGATATACGAAACACGTACCACCGCGTAATAACTACTGGAACACCGGATTGCGCAAACAACGCTAAGGATAAAAAACAACCTTGAGAATTAGAAAAGACGGGCGCCATATTGGAACGCCTTGTCAAGGAGTTGGAGGTAAATTGCTAATATATATGCAAAAAAGGTTTGTAATAGATAATAGACTAAATCCGCGTAATAGAAGCGTACATTCTATTATTATTATTATTATTATTATTGTTTACCGTTTCATTTCTTGTCGACGATCAATCACGCCGGCTTTATTCGATTTTTGTCACATCCGAGGTCTGTAAGATGATGATAATGATGACGATTTAGGGTAATTCGGGCCGGCCAGAATTTAAAGGTTTTTTATACGCGCGTTTAATTTATTAAACAAATGATCGACGACAAATTATTTTAAAATAACATTTTTTTATATATACCTCCATCATATATATATATATATATATTAGTAAGATCGTTAACGCTGCTCGGTATGCACATTTTTATTTACTCGTCTTTTCTTTAACTGTACAAATTATCATAAATATACTTATTTGTTTTTGTATTTGTATATATATATATATATAAAGGGGTGGTAGAAGGCAAAAGAGTCGTTGGGATAGGCAGGTTGCTAGAGCACGGATTTCTATATGATCGGCGATGCAAAAATTATAATAAGAAAATGCAAATGATCCTAAAATTATCGCTTGAAGGCAATGGCAAACCACCACGTACATCATATGCGCGCTAGTAATAACAATATAGTACACTACAAAAACACGCGAGGCTGCATTGTGTCGTAACAACAAATCGACTGCAATCAGTTTTTCAGTGTGTGTTTGTGTGTGTCTATTTGCTTTAACGCCATGTTACGCTTTTTACTTTACTTACACTGTACAATAAAATATGTATAGGTAAGTAGTTGTTTACCTGCGATATGGAGATGGAACTTAATGATGACGATAAGTCAAAAGGATGCGCGAAAGTACAGAAATCGGATACACAGATAGAATAAAACAATTAACTGCAGCCACATCGTTTCAGTAAGCTATAAGACTTGCGGACAGTAAAGACGTATACAATGTCGAAAGGACTTAATCATAATATTTCATGACGCTCGAACCGAGCTAACGAATATAGTGATGATGATGATATATAAACAATATTTAAATGTATATGTATACTTTTAGCTGTTCGAATTTTGTTACGACCTGAGTTTGAATTCAATCGAGGACAACATTTTTTTATCGTCAAAAAAAAACTCTCTAGCTAACTCAGTTAAAGCTGATGCTCATTTACTGAACAATTCGCCGTGTGTTTCGATAGTTTAATCGGAATTAGATCAAAAAATTATTAATTCCACCTGATCTTTTTTAATTACTTCATATTCCCGTTTAGTGCATCAGTCCATAAATTGGTTTGATGGTCACCCATTTTTCGTTACCTCTTGCTTTATACACTATCCAATATATTAAATTCTTCGTTTCAATTTAACTTATATTCGGTTGTCTTATTAGGAAATGCTCGATTCAATTCAAACATAGTTCTACTTTCTTTCAAGCGACGGTAAATATTTTCATGTCTTCGCGACGCTATCAAGTATTTTAAACATTTGCAATTTCTTCTTGTCCTTAACGGTCATGGTCCAGGTTAATTAAAATAACACCTTATAAATATCCAATCGTCTCCTCGTATTCTAGTGTATATATATATATATATATATATATATATATATATATATATATATATATATATATATATATATATAATACGGTTAAGTAATACTAAGTTTATATTTCGAGCGATCGACCCTAAATTTTAACGACGGCGACGATGACGAAGACCCGTTACTATTGACCATGGAGATCTATTTTGGCGTGGTCGACGGTAAAATAGATTGACGATGCGTGTAAATTCCGGAATATTATTAAAGATCAATTTACTATATTACCACCGTCGGTTCCTTTTAACCGACTAGACTCTCCGGTGTCCGTTTGTTTGCCTATTTCGTTTTCCTTCGCTTAATGGATTACCTTCGTCCCCCATATTATAAATCGTCCTTTTTAATATTATTATTATCATCATCATCATCGTCGATTACTATTATTATAATATTCTGTCTTTTATACGTAAGGTGGGTGTTTCCATCAAAGCTAGAAAAAGGAATATCGTCGATAGTGTAACGCGGTCATTATTATCGGTGGAAACACTTTGTCAAATTATGTCTCCATTAAAGCAATTGGATAGCTGTACTGTTTCCGTTTGGTTTGTGTCAATAAATGATGGATTATTTATAAAGCTTATACAATCGTTTATACTGCAAAAAGAAATAGGATCTACATTTATATATATATATCAACTGTCTACACGTATATTTTCTTATTTGTTCGTATAAAATGCGTACTGGACAAAATTAAGCTTCAGCCAATATATATATATATATATATATATATATATATATATATATATATATATATATATATATGTAGTACAACGAGTCAAGTTTATATATTGAGAAATTTTCCAATTAAACTTAAGTCATTATTTTGCTATTTTATACGCACGATGAAAAGATTGGAACTTCAGTATAACCATCGACTGAAGAAAAATGTGTACTCTACGTGAATGATACGTGCGATCAGGATTACAGTTTTTGTTGAACAAAATTTATTGCGATCTTAAGATTTTGGTTTTTTAGTCTTCATAAGTTTTGTTATCTATTAGTTATTTATACAAGCTTTAAAACCTATTGGAATAATCGCTCTAACACTCGTTTATGCCACCTACAAAATACGTACTGTGTCCAGTGGTAACTAGTTATTAACAAAATAAAAAAATGAGTTGCTTATTTAATATCGAGTTAGGATTGTAATGAAACGAAAATCGCAAGTATAAAAAACTTAACGAATAAATGTAACGCTTAATGTGAACTAAGGTAAATCGAACGCGTGTCGGACATATTTTGATTTGAATTTTTTTTCCTTTTTTATTTACAATCTGCACATAGCGCAATAAGTAAATGTGATGAAGGAACAGGAAAGAATCGGATACTGTTGATGGTCCGTTGACCATAAGTTAGGACATATCGAGACGGAATTTGAGGAGGAGGAGTATTAAGATTGTCTCTTGGCCAGTTTCTCTTCAACGGACGCGATGAAGTGAGTGGCATATCACGATTTGTCAGTTACAGAATAGCTGGATTAGCGCAAATAATTGGTATCCGCAAATTATAGACTGATTTGACACGAACCAAGTAATGACTATAATTTGACATAAGATTTTTGATTCCATTGACTGCAAATGCCGCATGTTAGCTGGCTTAGAGATAATGTAGTGACTGACCTGCAGGAGAGTGTAGTGACCGCAGATAATGTAGCGACTGATCTGCAGGCAGAAATTGTAGATGAAGTTGCTGTCTTGATGTCGGCAACTTTAGAAAGACTATCTGAAGTGGCCATTCATCTCTTAACAGCACCAGTGAGACAAATTGTTTGGAAATTGGCACTTTGTGAAATGGTTCTGAATACATTCATACGAGCATTGTTCTGAAAAGAGTCCATTTTCTGCGATTGACATTAAAGATGGCTGAATTCAAACAAATTGGATATGTTACCAAATGGGAAACCATGGGGTATGTTATCAAACACGGCATGTTTATTATCAAATGGGACGTGTTATCAAATGGGATGTGTTAGTGTTATCAAATAGGATGTGTCAAAGAGGACATATTATTAAATGGGGTGCGTTATCAAATGGTAGATTATTATTTGTTTTTAATAACTAGTTAACCACTCAACCTAGTACATATTTTGTTAGGTGGTATAAACTAGTGTTAGAGCGATTAATCCAATAGGTTAAAATTCCTATACATAACGAATAGATAGCAAAACTTATTAAGTGTAGAGTACATATTTTTCTTTGGTCGATGGTTATACCGACGTTCCAATCTTTTCATCGTGCGTGTAAAATAGCAAAGTAATGACATAAGTGTAATTGGAAAATTTTTTAAAATAGAACTTAACATTGCTGTACTATATACATATATATCGGCTGAAGCTTAATTTTGTCCAGTATGCATTTTAAACGAACAAATAAGGAAATATATGTGTAGACACTTTATATATATATATATATATATATATATATAATTATTATTATATATGTATAAAAACTGTCTACACATAAATAAAAAATATTGGGTGACTGTTGAGTTATGATTACAGGTTCTACGTGACACTTGGTTGACTTGGTGATGATTACGGATGCTAGGTGACACTTGGGTGACTATTGAGTATACTTGGGTAACTCTTGTGCGACTATTGAGTATACGTGGGTAACTCTTGGGTGACTATTGGGTGACAATTAGTGAAACTTCAGTGATACTTGGGTGACTATTGGATGACACTTGGGAGACTCTTTGGTAATGTTTGGGTGACAATTGAGAATGCTATGTGACATTTGGGTTTAGGTGATGATTGAGGATGCTAATTGACACTTGGGTGATGCTAAGTGACAACTGATGATACTCAGGTGATGCTTTAGTGAATATTGGATAACACTAGGGTGACTGTTGTGTGACACTTGGGTTAATATTGGAACGTTATGGTGATGGTTGTAAAAGATCAAAAAAAAAATTTTCCGTCCAGACTTGCTAGAATTTTGGAAAGACCACATAGTATTAAAAAAAAAACAAAAACCCAACGAAAAATAACTTAATTCAAACGTCGGTTTTTCCTGTCGCAACGTTTTGGATTATAACCAACCTAAATGCTCTTGAAATTACATGCTACTGTAGAATTTAATGAATCCGGTGAGTAGCAAAAAGAATAATACGTCAAATCCTAAAGACTTAAATATCAAAGACGATTACTTCTGAAAATATACCGAAGCATGCTGAAATCCTTCAAGATTGGATGGGATTAAAAAGCTAGTATGTCTAAACCGGTAGGTACATCGACACGATTTTTTTCACACTCTCTCTCTCTCTATATATATGTATATATATAAATTTCAATCTGGCTGATGTAGATAATAAGCAAGTGGGATATGGGTCATGACAGGATGAAGATGTCATTCAGCAATGACACTCCGAACTTCCTCTCCAATCATACAAACCGGTTGGGAAGGTCTAAGTGTGAGCAATAGTTTAATCTGCGTGATTCATTGACATGATCAAATAAATCTACCGGAAAGCTGGTTAGGATGGCCCTCTAGCCTGTGCAAGTAACCTTTACTGCGATACCGAACTGCTTCGCGCACATTTGGTACTTTTAGGCCTTGATGCAAATTATCGTTTCGTATACACCACGGTGCGATTATTCTTAGTAATCGAACTGACTACAATTTGGAACGAGTTTAACGATTGAATTTGACGGATTGACAGGCCACGATGACGTAAAATTACTGTTCGGTAAAAAGATCACGCGACTTTGGGATACGAACAGACGATTATGTATGTTTCCATTTTATCGATTTTTCACCACCTACTGTAGTGATCTTTTTATTTTCAAGTTGCCTTCGTTTACTTTGTAATTTACTTTTATTTTTGTTCATATGCATATTTTGTATTTATACTTTTTGTTATGATTTCTATATTTCCTTCCGTCGATTTTCTACATATTACATTTTTAAAGACAAAAGACTTACAGGAGTAATATGGTAAATAAAGAACAAAGGCTATATGTATATATATATATATACATATGGGTGTGCGCTTGCATGTGGAGTATACACTTGGTGGCGCGCGCAAATTTATATTGCGATTTAAGAAATTAAAAATAACATCCGTTTTATTTTTAATCGTCAGTTTTTTACAATATTTGGAAAAGATGAAATGAAGGCTGACAATGAAATATATTAAACAAGTAAAACACGATGTACATTTAACAGGATATGTGGACACTACGGAAATGTGATCGACAAAAGACAAATGCGCTGGAAATGTATTATTGGAGGCGGATGTTAAGAATGCCATGGATGGAAGAAAGCGAACCATTCGAAGTTGACGCAATACACAGAAGATTATCCTCGGTAATAATCAGAAGAATACTAACTTGCTTCGGCCATATAATAAGAGCAGACGGAGTTCAGGCGAGAATTCTTGAAGGAAAAGAAGACGCAGTCTAGATCCTACAAGAGGGTCAGAAATGTTAAGGATAGCAGTAGGATGAAGTTTCGCGCAGAATACATCTGTGTGGCTCACAACAGAGATTCATGATGGTATCTTGTACAGCAGATGGATTTTGCATAATCACGATGTCTCCACGAGAGATTTACGATTCGCAGATAGATTTGAAAAAAAAAATTTAGCTATCCAGTAAATTCGGGCATTTCAAATTATCTGTCCATCAATCCCAACCATTTCGGTCATAATGTTACCCGTACGGAACACGAACTTTTAATAAAAAATTATTTTTTAATAATATAGAATACTTAGTTAATATACAACAATGCGTTCATCATAAAAATATTTATATAATGCATTAAAAATTATCTACAATCATCTAAAAGAATACTTTTATTTGCCATGAATTGCTGCATATATATATATATATATACACACACACATATATATATATATATATATATATATATACACATATACACCGAAATTTATCATTTTATGCTTGGTTATTGAAAGAGGGGGTTAACAAAAATTAAGGAATTACGATGACGATTATTGTTTTAATCACATCTCCAGCAAAGGATGAGATAGTTGGTTGAAAATAAATAGTGTATTTTAAAAAACAAGTTTGATAGAATACTTATAAATCGCTACATATATGCATAAATAAACGCTCACATACACGTGTATTGAATTTTACATGATGCGTGTAAGTTTGTGTGCGCGTAAGTGTATGCAAATACCTACACTTAATTACTTTCGTCGTAAAGGAATATAACTCTTTCAAGAGCTCTTCTATATTTTTACATATTGGTATCATTAAGAATTTAAAGGAGGGGGCGATATAAACTCAGCAAGAAGAATAAAACGATAAGGTCTTTTATAATTTCTTCTATATATATAATATAAATTTTTTAAAGAGTTTAAAGAGAGGGAATAGCCAGCAAGAAAAATAAGGAATTAAACGAAATCAAGATGGGAGAAAGTTTACATCGAATTGGAATATAGAAAATTGATACGTACATATATACACAGACGTGTAAACCACCCGCTAATACTGATAAAACGTTTATTGTATACTAGTACACGTGACCGGTGTTTTAAGAATTTCGTTTCTATAGTAACCACCCATGATAAAAAGGTACTGTAGTTGCGGAGTGTACAATAATGATCACGTAGGGGGCAGTCGACAGTTTCCTGTATTGCGTGTACACTGACCACAGTACGAAAACTTTAGTAAATACACTGTCATTGTCAAATGACTATATAAGGGTGTGGTTTGTGTTACAATGGCAGGTTACATATATATATATATATATATATATATATATATATATATATATATATATATATATATATATATATGCACGTGTATGAATCAGCGTATACCTCGATGATAGAAAACTAACGATGTGCTAACGTAATAATTTCACGCGTTACTTAATAGTCAAGAGAGGGGATGATATAAAGGTTCCTACTCTTTGTTATCGATAGACTCTGACATTCCCTATATGAAATTTAGGCAAATCCGTTGTTATAACGTCGTACGAATTGTAAATTTCTGTCAAACGTATATAGAGAAAAGGTTTCCTCGATTATTCCATCACCTGTTCAGTTTCGGTACACATATATGACAGACATACTTCAACGGAATACACAAATACACAACACGTCATTAACGATTGCCATGGATAATGAGATCTATGTATAGAAATTTATCGTAGTTTTCGACAACTTACAAATTCTGCAAATTATGACATCAGCTTATATGTGTTGTTGCTTCCAAGTATGATGATATCATTTCGGTAGTTTATATTTAAATATCGTCCGAAGATAATTTGGAGTTCGATGGATATATATATATAATATATTTCAGTTAGTGCGTTTCGCATCATTATGATGTCTCTTCATTTTTTAATCCGATTCCAGAAGAAACCTAAAACATCTAAAATCTGAATTACATTTTTTTTTCTTTGATAATAATAATCCGATATACATAGTTAAATCGATTCTAGAAATTATGTTACGCAAACTTTGGGAAAGAAAATAAATGCACTTGAAATGTATGTGTACCGTCGCATGTTGAAGATATCGTACCGAGATCATGTCACAAACGCTGAAGTCCTGCGTCGGATGTCCAAGAAAACTAAGCTGTTGCACACGATCCACTCTAGAAAACTCCTATACTTCGGCCACATATCCAGACACCCGGAAAAATACCACCTACTTCAGCTTGTTCTAAATGGTCAAATAGAAGACAGAAGAAGAAAAACATTGTGGCTAGCTGACATGCGGACATGGTATGGATGCTCAAAAGAAAAGTTACAGGAGGCTGCAACATCTAAATCAACAATAGCTGAGATGATCGCCAAACTTCGAACGGAGAAGGCGTAAGAAGAAGAAGAATAGGATTAATCGAGGATCGAAAGTATAGTAAATTATTCATTATAAAGCACGTTCTTCAACTAGGGACTAATTGTCCCTTTATGTTTATAGACCAGCTCCTTCCAAAGACCTACACAGCTTTCCAGTCAGAAATCTAGTGGCACAATTGAGGAATTACGGAGCCAAACTGTCCTAACTAATCACCTATCGTTGTCTCGGGTGCGAAAACCGAGCTGGTACTTAACGGAAATTGTCATTCAGTGAAATACTTACTTAGGGTCACTGCCTCCAGCAAGAAACATGATCACGGTTTTGCGGCCCTGTGTTGCGTAGCCTAAATTTTATCTTCACTTTGAAGTACGATCTTATAAAAGAAGCACAGGAGATCTCGGACAATATACTAGAAAGATTTCTGACGGAAGAAATGTGTCCAACTCTCTTGATGATACTGACTGAAGGAAATTTGCTAGGTTCAGTTTGCTCGGCGGCAAGTACCTTCAGGCATATATTCTCAAGTACAATATGCGGGAAAGTTTTACATTTTAGGTAGTAGTTTTTTATTTAAATAATTATATATGATACGGTTATAAAGAAATAGCGTTGTTAGTGCTAATTGCTGGTTGCTAGTTTTTGTGTAAAAATCCGCTACGAACGAAAGGTGAAAATACGAAAAAGGTCTTTCGAATCTCCTAATAAATTATTACGTACCGTGCACGAAACGTTCAGAATCGAAGAAGCTAGTTTTAGCAGCAGCGAAAAATGTAATACCTAAAGAATTCTCCGACATGCGGAAGTATAGAGTAAATCCGGATTATCGAAAGATGATAAGTATGTGGATGATTCCACACTGGAAGTATTGAAAAGATCGGGTTGAACGTTATGTAAAAGTTACTGCAGCGAAAAATTAGTAAGCGTCCCTATTGGGGCGGTTGAAAATTTCTGAAACAAACATTTGAAAATTTATCGTCTATAATTGCCTTAGTATTCAACGAAACCTCTACCGACACATATTGAAATTTCAGACACGACCGGAATCAATATAATATTGCAAACCCGTGTATCCTAGCGATCCGAAAAGAAGAATATATACTTATAAATATACATCTATACCTATACATATATATTACGATTACACTTACGATACGCCTATGTCGGTCCATTGCTGAACGTAGGCTGACCCCAATTCCCTACAGCGGTTCCTGTTCTGCGCTTCTCTGATCCAGTTAATCCCCGCTATTTTCACGATATTGTTCTTCCAGCGCGTTAGCAGCCTGCCCTGCTTTTTTACTGTAAAATTTTCTTGGACCACCTGTTATTCTGCCTTCGCGCGACATGTCCAGCCCAATTCCATTTCTTGTAGCAATATGTTCTGTAACGTCAGTCAATTGTGTTTGTTTTCTGATCCAGGCGGGACTTTGTCTTCCTCCGAGTCTGATATTTATCATCAACCTTTCTTGCGACGTTTGCACTTTCCTAATTTTCTTTATGATTCCTCTTGTCAATACCCATGTCCCGGCTCAATTTGACAATACCGGTAGGATACACTGGTTATGTTTTTCAAGTTGATTGGTATATCCTTGTTACGCAATACGTTATTTAATTTTCCAAACGCTATCCATGCCAGATTTATTCTTCTTGATATTTCTGTGTACATAATTTTTTCTTTTTTCCTGCTAATTCCTCGTCCCGGATATATATAATCTTCTACTTCTTCTATTACGTTCCCATTTATCATTATTGGCATCATACCAGCTGTATTAGATATTATCTTTGTTTTTGGTAGTTTTACTTTCAATCCGATTTTCTTGGATGTTTCATTTGGTTCCAGTAACATTGTCTGTATGGCTACCACGTTATTGCTGAACAGTACATCATCTGCGAATCTTAAGTGGGTGAGATATTCTTCGCCTATTTTCACTCCCTTTGTTTCCCACTTCAAGCCTCTAAATATTTCCTCTAAGGCTGCTATAAACAATTTAGGCCTCTTCAGAGCGATCTGATCAGTATTATCCTGCAGTCGTACTTTCATCGTAGCTGATTTGTATAGGTTCCTGATAATTTGAATATATTGCTTATCAATTCCGCATTTATCTAGCGCTCTTAGTGCTAGCCATACCTCAACCGAATCGAATGCCTTTTCATAATCCACAAAGGCAATGTATAAAGGTAATCCATATTCTTCACATTTCTGTATTAATACTTTTATAGTTAGTAAGTGATCACTTGTACTATATCCCGCTCTGAAACCTGCTTGTTCCTTCAATTGGTTGGAATAAATTTGCTGGGATAGACGATTAGTCAGTATTCTTGTGTATAATTTATACACTTGCGGGAGTATACTAATGGGCCTATAGTTATTCAGTTGTTGCGGACTTCCTAGTGACAGAGTAATTGGTAAGAGGAGATGGAGAGTCAGGATGGGATCAAACTGTAAAACTCCACGCTAAGACTAAGAGAGAAAAGCCTGACAGAAAACAAGAAGCAGGCCAGCTAGTCACACTTTTCTTTTTTTTTTAATATTTTTATTAATAAACTTATTGTAATAATTTAAAGAAAGAAAAACAAGAATAGAGCATTTCACAACAGTTTTTCTGAACTCTTCTTCATTTCTTGCTATTATAACGTGTAATTTTATTTATTTAAGTTTAGATAGAAGTAACGCCTTCCGTTTCATTATTGTATTAACGTAATTTATTGATTTTCGTGTGCTGCTCTTGTCCTCGAACCATCTTCTCGTAAGTGTTTCGTATTTCTTCAAAAACTCTGAACATTCTAAAAAGGTATGTTCCGGTGAATCTGTTCCATCTTCACATATTCTGCAACAATCACTGTTTGCTATTTTGAATCTTTTCAGATATGTCTGGAAATTTCCGTGGCCCGTCATGAACTGCGTTACAAAATAATTCGGTATCGGATGTTTATTAGATAACCGTTCTTCTATCTTAGGAATTATTTTATGTGCTCGGAGTCCTACTTCTTGGTCATTACCATTGTTCTTGCCACTTGGCTATATACTTTACGTTTATGTTATGAGTTTCGTCTTTTAATCCTTTTCTATCGAGATTTTTTGTTTTTAGAGTTTTTATCTCATTTGTTTTTCCTAGTTGCAATTCAACGGGCAGTACTTCAGCAATAACATTTGTAGCACAGTAGGAAATTGTCCTGTACGCAGATATTATGTTTAGTAATATTTTTCATTGTTCCGCTTTAATTCTGTTTACATTTTTGTTGTTGTTTAATTTTTAGTTATAAATCACATTGGCATATTCTATAATTGATCGAAATAGGACGGAGTATAAAATTCTTCTTTCATGAAATTTGAGTCCAAAATTATTTCTATATAATGCAATCATTTTGCAGTATTTTTGCTTAATGTTGTCTAGGATGTATCTGGTTGACGAAGTTTAGATTTTCATCGATTATTACTCCTAAGCACTGGTATGGTTGACGAAATTTAGATTTTCATAGATTATTTAAGTACTTCATTTCATTCTTACAAAGTAATTTTTGTCCTTGTATTTTTATTATTTCGCCTATTTGTTTCTTAAGTTTTATTTTATTTTTCTTCTTCGTTATCAGAACTATATAATTTTTTTTCCGATTAGACCTCATTTTTCTAGTTCTCGTATTAAAGTACCGATCTCGTCATTTACGATTATTGCTTGTGAGGTACAAGTCCCGCTATGAAAAGCAGATCATCTGCATAACTTATCAATTGTATATTATTCCGTTGCCCTACTACTTTATGAATTTGCGTCATAGCAATATTGAAAAGTAGAAGAGAGAGAGAGAGAGAGCAGAGCCTCGAGACACTCCACCTAAGCCATCATCAAGTGGACATTACAAAAATAAAATATAAAAAACATACAACTTATAATCGGATCCGTTTTGCACTTTGCTATTTAATGTTATAATTTTAAATTATTAATTGTAAAAATGATAAATTACTAAAAGCTGTATTAAATAATGATAATAATAATAGTAATAATTGAATAAATGTAGATATGTTAATAAATTTTCTTCTAAACAGAACATCTAATTAGCAATAAGTTTGAAGAGAAAGAAATTAAAAAAAAAATCGAATTCTCCTCGAATATATTTACGCGATTTAATGTACCTCACATATTTCTCCCTCACCCCCATATTGGGCTTTCATTATTATTATTAATTTTAATTATTTTATGCATTATTTTTTGGTATATTTAAATGAAATATAGATATTATGATTATTACTATTATATATTTTATATATATATATATATATATAATCATTCAAAAAATTGGAATATTTTATATTTAAACATAATTATTATTCTTTGAAGCTAGGGGACTACTTCTGAGGGTTATTTTATTTAGGGGGTCAGGAGTAAAAAAAAAGCTTTGTATGCATCACATTGCATATCTGATTGTTTGCAAATGTTAAAGAAGTAATAAACACGTGCCTATGTAATAGATCGCGCAAATGGAGAAGTTTATATACCGGAAAAAAAATTGTTCAATTCGTACGATTTTAACCATTTTTACGTTTTAAGCGTTATTTGTCTGACAAAATTAATTAACCTTTCTCATTCGGTAATTAAATATTTTCCTAGAATTTTCAAATACCGTCGTACCTATCGAACGAAAAATTTTTCTTATTATAAATTTTTACGTAAAATTAATTCTAAATCGTTGAAATGACGTCAATAATAAAATATGTGACTGGACTAGTATTTTGATTCTACTCATATATAGATTTTTATATATAGCGTACTCGTGAACAGGATAAAGGAAGCCTCACCCAGCTTTTAACTGAGTATATTCCCCCCCCATGAGTACTATGTACCTCTTGGGATCCGGAGCTCTAACCGGAACAGGACGCGTCCACAGGTGGTGGATAGTGGAACGACCAGTAGATATACTGGCCAGCTGCGAATAACCAGTAAGCAGTCGTGAACCAAGAGCGGCTACTGGTGGAAAGTCTCTAGCAGACGATTCCATGAGACACGAGGATGCAGATGGACAGTTTGAGGAACTGTCTACTAAAAGTCTGCATATGACTGTCTCATCCTGGGCGAGTTTTGGCCGCCACAAAAGCCATAAAATTCCACCTCCTCAGTGGCTACTGCGTTGCCTCGCGGTTAGGGTTTACACCTAGAGGCATGCTGAACGGCAGCAGATTCAACAGTACCAGGTATGAGCGTGTGAATCGATTTCACTCTACGATTATGTACTGGACATCTGTGGGTGCTATGAATAGACACAATACGGCTACAGCACTGCGATCAGGAAGGCAAACGGAAAACCACTCCAGAGAACACCATGATAAAACAAACAAAGCGAAATAGTTCACCAAGCGATCCGACTAGTAATCGGGGATGGTGTGAAATATGCGACGGGCAGATGGCGGTAGGCAACCAGGCCGCACCTGCGAAATGGAAGACTGGAAGACAGCCGCACTTGAAGTTATGAAATAAAAAATACAGTTTAGCTACATGGAATGTAAGAGGATTGTTACAGACGGGAAAACTATACGTATTAGAAAAAGAATTACTAAAACAGAAAGTCTCTATTTGCGGAATATCCGAAACACATTGGAGCGGCAAGGTTAAACCATCAGGATTATGTAGTATATACCTCCGGGGACGATGAAAGAGGAAAAAAAGGCGTAGCTATACTAATACAGAAAAATCTTTCACAGTAATATGAGTGCATGCCAATAAGTGCACAAGTAATAAGAATCAAACTTAATACCAGCCCTATGAAGTTACATATAATACAGGTATATATGTCAACCATAAATGCAACAGATGACGAAGTCGAAAGCGTATATAATGAAATAGAATCGATTATAACAAACATTCCCAAAAAAGAACCTATAGTTATAATGGGAGATATGAATGCCAAAGTTGGAAAGAGAGTCAGTAATCAGAATATGAAGGGAATGGTAGGTACATATGGATTGGGATAATATAATGGCAGAGGTGACTAGTGCATTTCGCTATAGAACATGATTTTAGTATATTGAACACTATGTTTGTAAATCATCCAATAAGAAACTACAGATATCGTCGGTTATGAAGTAGCACGACAATTTAACTACCTCGGTGCGATAATAACGAATACAGGTGTGGATGCGAAGAGGAAATACGCAGGCGCCTTAGCAAGAGTAGCAATGATCAAAACTGAATAGAATATGGAAAGATACACGCGTAACAAAATCAAGAAAATTAAAATTGGTCAATGCAGTCATTTTTCCTGTTGCGACATGTGCGTCCGAAACATGGCCTATTAAAAAAACTGACGAAAATCAAATACCTTCGAGATGGCAATATATCGAAAACTTCTCTTCGTATATCTTGGGCGACGCTCCGAACTAATAAGTACATTATCGATGAATTAAAAGTGGATACCAGGCTTTTAACGAAAATCGAGAGAAACGCGATAATATATTTCGGACATATAGCGTGAAACATCGATAATACAAGGTTGGAAATAAAGAAATTGCAAGCATCCCAGAAATAATAAAGGGGGGAGTTTATAAAGTAACTCGATCTTCAAAATATTGGGAAGAACATGTCCAGTAGTGGGCCGACATAACATTATTTATGTATATACACATGTGTATAAAATAATAGAAAAAAATTTGTATATTTTATAATGAAATATAATTATAAAGAATCGAAACCGAAATGGGAAGTACCCTAATAATTTACAATGTTCATCGTTCGAGTGCTATCGCGATGTATAAGGTGTTCAGCATAGTACACACATACAAATATATATATTCGTACGAGTGTGTACGTATAGGTGATTGAAGTAAGGCTTAAAATTTTTCCATATAGAAAATAATTATAATAAATGTATGTCGACGATTCTTTTCGCAAATCATAATTTTTCTTTTATAAATGTTGATATTAGTATGCAAACGAGGAAAATAAGAAAAATTCATTTTTTTGTTCAGACCTGCTTTGATTTGCAGCCATACTGTATCGAGAAAGAGATAGAAAAATGTAGCTTTTTCTTGTTAAAAATTATGACGTTTTTATAACACATACACGTGGTATAATGTATACACACACATATTTATAGTGACTATAAATTGGTCAATCTGTTTTATTTTCTACACATCTGTGAATCACTGCACGTCACGTCATCCGATTATATACCAATTTGATCGACCGTTGTAAATTTAGTCCAAGTGATTTTGATAACTGCGTCTATCTATCTTGTTTTGGTTAGCGATTTCCCTTGTACAGCAATTTTTGCCATTTTAATGCATAGTCTGCCCAAAAAGCTTTTGTATCCGTTTATTATACTATTGTTAGCGATCGATATTTCCGATTTAATTCACGTAGCACATAATTATTTGTGTACGAGGTATTCGAAGCAATCTCTTCCCAGCACCACATTTCAAAGGCTTATATCCGACGCTGGCCTTTAATATTTATCATTCAACTTTCTGAACCATGGAGTACTAAAGTTTATACACTAGAGCCATTTTTTTTAGTAATATCAGCGCTTTTCCAAATGTTCGATAGTTGGTCATTACAGAACGATCTAACTGGATCTGTCTACATATTTCGGATTCAGTATTTCTGGAACTGTCCAATTTCGAACCTAGGTATATAAATTGCTGTAGCACCTCACAGTTCTCAATTAAGTTGAGTCCTTCCGTATTTACGCCTTTGCGGCCAATTATCATTATTTCCATTTTATTCTAATTAATATACAGTCTGTATACTTGTCTTAGCGAGTTTGTTCAGTATACGTAGGAACTCACTTTCTGTACTTGCTGTTACAAGAGTACCGTTTAGTGAACCGTATATTGGAAAATTTTATTCGATGAATTTTTTTTTTATAGTCGATGAAACGAAGACAAATTTATCACATTCACGACATTTACGAGCTGCACTACAATTAGTATTTGTTCCTTAGTTCCGCAATCTTTAACAAATTTTGCTTATAATGGCGCTAATTTGTTTTTTTATTATATATAGCAGTATGTTGCTAGTGTGGGAAATCAGTGGTCAATCGGTAATTATTGCAGGAGGTTATTGTTCCTTTCTTGTGTGTGGGTGTTATTATCCACGCGAATCATTCGTTAGGCCATGTGCACGTTCTCTATATTTGTTGACATAGATGGTATATTATATTTTTATAATTTTGGTTTAATAACTTAATTATCTCTGCCGGTATCAATGCCCATCGCTTTCCGAGTTTTTAATTTTTTTTTCGATTTTCTCTCGTAGAAAATCTGGCTCATATTGGGAGTTTCCTATTATCTCATCGTCATAACATTGATCATTATATAGATTCGGGCAATATTTTCTCCATGCTTCAGTATGTAGTTGTTATTTTATTATTATCTTTAACTGCCATATACATATATATATATATATATATATATATATATATATATATATATATATATATATATATATATATATATATATTAACCAGTATTCTCTTGTATAGGTCCCTTGTGTCTGCTTTCTCTTGTAATTTTTCGGCTTTGCACGAAGTATTTCATATCTTCTCGTATTTTGTATACTTAGTCTCCTGTACTGAACGCGATCATTATCGTTGTAATCCTTTAGCTTTTATATACCTTCTACGTAATATTTTATTTAGCGTGTCATCAGGATATCTAAAGTTATCTCTTCCGGTTTGGTGTACCATTTTCCAGTTTCTCTAGCGTTGTAATTATTAACCATCTTAAACATTACCCGCATTTACTACGGGGATTTTCTACGATTTTCTAGGATTTTTGGCGATATAATTTTCATTAGTTGTTAAATGGTTCCAGATTTTCGGGTTTTAATATTTCGTCCCGGTTTTTTCCACGCTTGAACTATTAAGAAGTAGTTATTCTTTTTTGTAAACGAAATAATTACAATAAATGTGTCTATGTTAACTCTATTTTTTTACAAATCGTAATATTTATTTTATATACATATATCTACGTAAAGTAGTAGACTAAGAAACAGTTATTATTATTTTTAAACTAATCTGATTAGAATTATCCGACGAATCTATAGTTAGGCCGAAAAATGAGATAAATTTTAAAGTTTCATCTCGAAATTGGACAACGGAATATTATTTAAGTATTTCCATTAAACATTAAACATACGGGCGTGGAAAATTACAATTAATAATCTCTATAAGGGTCGATGTTTTCGCTTTTATATTACACGCATTTTGTGAATGTACACGTACACATGTATATATATATACACTTATAATATATGCGTATACGTAATATATACAAAATATTTAATGGACCGGATTCACTCGTGATGTGAAAGGAAAAGTCGTTAAGAAATATTATATGCATATGTCGGTTTTACGCACGTATAGAATATCGGGTCGCTAACTGTATCTAAGCTAATGCGTATATGTATATATATATATATATGTAAAAATACATATCTAAGTTCATATACATATTATGCGCGTATATGCAGATGGCCCACAAATCATTTACAAGGGTGTGCGTTCTGTTGCTTGTATTATAACTGCGAAACCCTAGAAATGATGAGAAAAAATTATCTGAAGAAAGAACATATAGAACGCACGTACATATACAAAGAAAAAAAAGGGTTATTTTTAACTTAAAAGGAAAAAAGAACCAGAGTCACATCCCTTAGTTCGTTCGAATCAGTTAGTTCCGTCCTCGTCTGACTTTCTTACAACACGATATAAGTTCGTCTCGTTCGTTTTTCCAACTGTTATAATATACCTCTTGTGTGTCTCTCGACCGGTAATCGCGTAATAAATAATTTTTTTTATTTAGGCCGCACTACATCTACCCCGGGTTGTTAGAAAGCGATGAATATGCACCCGACACGATAATGCTGGCAATGACGCGATAACCTTTTTTTTTTTTTTACTTCTTCGTCTTCAACACGTGTGAATACGCTTGTATTTTTTTAATATTTACGGTGGTGGTCGTCGTATAAAGGTATCTTCTATATATATATATACATATACATATATATGTGTTTTTAGAGAAACACGCTGAAATTATTATATTCAATAGTACCGAATATTTCCAGGTATACTATTATAATAAGCGTTATGGTCTATGAATACATTATTATATATATTCTTCGATTATTAAGTATGGCTTATATATAAAAGCGTCTATGCATAAAAAGGAGAATATTCAAATTAGAGAGTACAAACCTCGTTAGGATATACCGCCAGGTATCCCCATATATCGTCAAATGTCGCCTGCTGACTTTTTAATAAGTACTACTGATGGTGGTCCAGTAGACGGAAGATAGACGAAGAAACACAGGCATACACACATATATATATATATATATATGTATATATATATGAATATGTCAAATTCTATCCAAAGAGTTAGAAACAGTAATATGGTACGGTTCGTATCTTTTAAAGAAGAAATAAGGTCGATTACCTTTGTCGTTCGATGAGGCACCTTTCGATTTATAATACAATTGAATATCTATACATATGTATATATATATATATATATATATATATATATATATATATATATATATATAAAGTGCATTATTCTATATAGATTATTCGAATTTTTAACGTATAACTGTTTAGCAACAGTAATTGACGTTTTTTAACCGGTTCATTCGTCTATATTTTTTAACGATGCAATTCACGATCACGATTTGCTTATTTTTATCCACTGCTGTATGTAAGCGTTCCCCTTCCTTTTCCATTGTACTCGGTCTCAAGCATAGTTCATCTATTTAACTTCGACTGACTTTTGAATGTCGTCTTGCTATCGCGTACACGGCCGACCACGGATTCTGTGCCCTTTTCTCGGTGTCCATTGCGTTATTCTTTTGGTCCACCTATCGTCCGTCCTTCTAGCGACATGACTAAGTTCCATTTTACCTTATCGATGCAGTATAGATAAATAAATACGGGGAAAACATTACTTCATATCCATTTCGTACGTAAGATATAGGGAAATGATATTAAAAATTACGTTTATAACGACAAAAATAATCTTATATTCGTCAACTTTTGAATTGGTGGTCAACGAGGAAAGCGTAACATTTGAACGTTAAACTCTCCGTCTTCTCTTCCAATACTCCTGTACGTGTGCAACTATTTACTTATATCTGGGTGATGAATTTTGGCCGTGTTATTCCTCTTGTGTTCTCACAATTTATTGGTTCTTCTATAATTATCGTCATCCGTTATTTCTTAATATATTCCTACTACGATGTTAGAAATCTTTTTTTTTTTTTTCACTGATGTTTCTAAGTACTCGCGTATTATTTATTCTGTCGGTCCGTTTAATTTTTTCTATTTTGCTATAACACCGTATTTCGAAGGCCTACGATCGCTTTAACTATGTATAGAGCTAAGGAAAAGACTAATAAAGTTATTTTTTTTTAACGTTAACGGCGATTTATTTTTAATAAAATTGGCATTCGACCGCGTTATTCTAGACAGTATTCCCTGATCGGATCCTCCATCGTCTTGTTTCAGTCTTTCGTTATCTAATTTTATTTTTATTTCTTCACTATCTTCCATTTTATCTCGTCTCCTGACCGCAGTTTTATTTTTCTTGTTTATCAAAATGTTGCGGCGATTCATTAAATTGTGTAGTTTTAACAGTGCATTCAATAAGGATTTTTCACGCCGATGTTGTGGACAAATCTGAACGATTTTATGTTTGTTCCCCCTGCCTGTCTTAATTCCGTCGTTACTAATTTTCAATTCTTTGAACGCCTGCTCTCGGGTGATGTTGACGATGAATTCGATAGTTGATGGCCATAGTAGACACAATTTAAAATAACAAACGAGATGGGTAACGAGATAATGACGCGAGATGGATGAATTTGCTGGCCATGAAGACCAATCGTAGGATATTGAGGAATCTGTGATAGATAACAGATATGTAAGTGCCAGGAACGAGTCCTAAAAAAAGACTTCTCCGGCGAGAGCGTCGGGAGCTTCGTTATCACGAATCCCGGAATGTCCAGGAATGTGGGTGTATGAGATAACTATACTACGGTAGTACAGCAAGTAAGTCAGTTGTCGCACCGTTAGGGAGTATGCATCGAGAATTATATTTAAAGGCGAAATGTTTTTAATGAGAAAGCGTAAGGAATCGGATAAAATTAAATATCGATCAGAATTAAGACGGGAAAAAACTAGATAAAATAGATAAAATGGAATATATTTTTCATTTGATTTTACATAATATAAAAATTTATACAGTGGAATACATATATAACAACCTCGACCGCAATACAAATAATAAATAGTTACTTAATCTATAATAATAAATAGCTAAAAGTTAATAACACAGGAAAGGTGGAAAAAACCTGCACAAAAGAAAAGATAAAAGATTAAAACTAGATAAAGTATTAAGTAATAGTTAGTAGAAAAGTATTTGATTATAGATTAAAATTATCTTAAGAGTAATCTATCTTTAATACGACGATGTTTATAACGAGTATAGCGCATGCGGAGCAGCGCCATGTCGTAGTCTCCCACCACTGTGATCAGTTTGTTAGTATGCGCCTGACAGTTTGCGTAAAATTTTGCCGAAATATTACGGATATAATTCGAAAACGATGTTTATAACGAGTATAGCGCATGCGGAGCAGCGCCATGTCGTAGTCTCCCACCACTGTGATCAGTTTGTTAGTATGCGCCTGACAGTTTGCGTAAAATTTTGCCGAAATATTACGGATATAATTCGAAATGTAAGGGAGGTGCAATCTATAATGCATGTCTTTAATTCTGTGGTATCTAGTGGCGTTTAAGGAAATTCTGCAGCAGATATTTTGAACTAACTGTAATTTTTTGATAGTACTATTTGAAACTGAAAACTAGAGGGACTTTACAACTTAGGCAGTGAAAATTTAAATGAACAAGAAGAATACGAACGATTTAGAAATATTTTAATTTTCTGTAACTTCGGAACCATCTGAAAATAACAGAATTCGATTAGGTCATTTGTCAAGTATGGTGAGTTTAAATTAAGAAAAAGCAGAACTCTTTGCTAAACATCTAGCGACAGTCTTTCAGCTTCATGATATTGTATCGGATGTGACGCCTACTACAACAACGCTATTAGAAACGGAATCTAATACTCGCCGTTTGAAACGGCTGAAACTGTACGGCTTGGTTTAATATTTAGAAATAACTTATATATAAGTATAAGTTAGTTACTTGCTCACTGGAGTTAGTGTCTTCAAACCGGTATTATATGTTTATCATAATAGTTTTAAACATATACCGCGCCGTATTAATTTTAATACTTATTTAAGCATAGACTTAAGATCGTATTACTTCTAATACTCTAAAGATTGTTTATATATATATATATATATCTATAAATTAATATGAGGGAATGAGAAAAAAGCGAAGGTAGATGCGTCGATTGTGATATTCAAAAGATTGGTGGAATACGATTTACTAAATAAAATTAAAGGACGGGATAGAAGTATATATTTATATTTTCGGAGCTTATATTATTCGGTTGTGAATATGATTATTTATTTCACGGTAGTTAAAAATTTTTTTTCATATTTAATATAGATAAAAAAAAATGTTCTTTGAGAATCGATCAGTTCTTCAAAAAATGTAAGTTTGTCGTGCTCAATATATTTTCAATCAGTTTTCAAACGCAAAAAGAAGAAGATTTATTTTCGAACCTCGATACCAAACGCGTTCGTATTATATCGCGTTCACATTTATCGTTGAATTCGATACTTTACATTTTCCAATAACGGTTCTTGTGCATCCGAAATTTCGAAGTTTTTAAAATTTTCGCACATTATTTTAATCTTTCGGGGGGGCTCGTAATTCGCTGAACTTCATCCGGATTTATAGCCGGTATCGGTAGGCTTATTCTACACATCAGTGTTGTCATCGAAGGTCCTAAATGGTGGAGGTTCCTATACTTAGCACCGGCTTTATCGTTCGCGAATATCCGGATGCGGTCTGAGCAACAAGGCGCATACGAACAATAAATTGATACAAATGCTTTTAGAATAGTTACCGGACTGCTTAAACCGATAGCAGTTGGAGATTTTTCAGCTTCGAATAAATGAGGATAAAAAACCGCTTGAATTACGACCAATCGCCACCTAGATAAGACTTTAAGTTCAGGAAAGACTTTTAAGATTTCATCAATACCTCTTCTGTACGAGACAGTAAAGTATCGGAAGGAAATGTGACGACGAACGGGCGAAGCTGGAAACGATGGTCTACTGTTGCGCAATATTGCAAAATGTTGATAACTCCGAATGGCGTACAGGATGCGAGTGGAATGAAGAAAATCTTTTTTTCTTGTTTTTTTTTTTTTACAAACGATTAAAGCTAAAAAAATGCGAATACGACGAGAGACAGTGAATGTCCTCCACTAGGAGTTGACATATAGACTTACTGACGAAATGACAAAATTGATTGATTTTCGAAAAGGAAAAATGTCACGATGTTGTTTTGATTTTTCACTTCTTTTTTCTTGCTTACGCGGTACATTATCGAATATTTCTTTTTTCAGTTCATTCTTCGCGATTTCGTTTATAGCACGTTTTTATTCCAAGTTTTTCTTTCAGCTATATTGATGATCTCGTTCGATATCTCATTTTACGGAATTTTCTTCGATACAAATTCATCTTTATTTATTCGCAAATTTCGATCATTCGTACATTTTAGACTAGAAACTAGTAAGTCGACAATTTAAATCCTATTCTATTTTGGTGATATGTTTGCTCGTCGAATTTTCATCTGTGTAGAGAAACTAATTTCTAAATCTATCACCCCGATTGATATCTACATAGAGTGTCTTCGCATTACGGTTGTTGTATCTATTGAAGTTCGACCTGCACAATGTTTTTATTACGTATTTTTAAATACAAATCGTTTTATTACCCCAACGACGGACATTCAAAAATCTTTTCTTTTTTTTACGACAACCGTGTCCGGTTTTTCAAAAAGGTTATTTAGCGTCAAATATATTACCTTCAGCCGTCGAGGTGAAACGTACATTCCGAACGGTACTTAGCGAAATCCGTTTCGTATTTAATACGACGATTTCTGAAATCTTTACGTTTATAGCGGTCGTAAATTCGTTTCTAAAGAATTACGCATCGGATCTGTTCGACTGCGAACATTCAGCTTCTTACATCTTGCCGTATAAATTTAATGTCCAGCGTTTCTCACGTGCCCGGACTCTTTCGAATGTTTCATACGAGTGTGTGCTAATATAATGAGTTTATATATAAATAGGTACAATATATATATCCTACGCACATGTAGATATAATCGTCGTCATCATCATCAGTGTACCAGCCTGTAGCTGGTTCGCACCATGTACCAATCGCTTCCATCCAAACCTGTCGCAAGTTTTCATGTAGATAAATATTGTTTGTAGCCATCCACGTGATCATTCCCCATAGTCTTGCTTTCAATAACATCCTTCGAGATATTTTGATTCTGGCGTAATACCTTAAGTCGCCTCTTGCGGATATTTTGTAATATACTTTTTTCCCCCCCCATTTAATCTTTCTAGTACTAGTTTGTTGTTCATTTTCTCTATCCAGCTAATTTTTTATAGGCACCGCCAGCACCACATTTCGAAAGCTTCTAATTTGTCTCGATCTCTTTTGCCCTTTTTCTGCACCATATAGTGCCATTGACCATACCAAAAGTTTTAACCAAGTTTGTGCGTAATAGTAATAATTTGTGTATTTATCGTTTAAAGTTCCAAATTGCTGTACGACTGTTAATATCTTGAGTACAATCCGCATTACGCGTGAGGGTCTGTCTTAAATATTTGAATGTTTTTTACCCGCTCGATTATTTCTTTTTCCAATTTTATTTAGTACCTTGCTAATTGCCGTGACTTTTGCCTTCCTAGTATTAATCTTCATTCCATATTTTTTCATTACTGTATTTAATTTATTAATCACTGCTGAAAGTGTTTTGGGACTGTCTGCTAGTAAAACTTGATCATCGACGAATTTTATTGTATGTAATCTTTCGAATCCAATTTTGATCCATTGTTTAAATTCACCGTACGTTTCATTTATAATCATTTCTGCAAATGTATTAAACAGGTCAGGTGATAGTAAACATCCCTGCTTTTACTCTATTACTCAATTTTTTTATGTCATTGAATTTGACAGTCACTTTCTGTCAAAGGCGTACCCAGAAATTAACAATGGGGGGGGGCTACACCTGAAGCAACTAAAGGGGTAAATTTAATGAGACAAAATAATAAGTCAACGTAGGCGTACCTAGAAATTACCTATTTGGAGGGGGGGATGTAAATCAACTGAACGAAGTAAATTTAATAAGACAAAATTAGTTAAACACCTCACTTATAATTTTTAGCTCAAAATTAAACGAAATTTCATTTAAAAAAATGTATGTAAACAACTTATACCTTCAAGTAACAAGGAACGATCTACTAACTATACTCTAAATTCTAAAATCTAATCTCTTTGCCCCATTTTTTATTAAAACATCGATCACTTCTTCTGGTTTGACTTCGATATGACGGAGAATGTACAATGAAGCTAAACCATTCAATCTTTCTGCACCCATAGTGCTTCTTAAATAGCTTTTAATTCATCTTAAAGATACACTAAATTACCTAGACAACATAATATTAATAAGAGATAAAGTGCTCTCACGCAGTAGATCTGATAATAAATATTAACAAGATCAAGATTATGAGTAATAGTCTCTAACGAATTAGTATATTGATGGACAGGAGTTAGACCAAGTAGACCAGCATATATATTTGGATGAAGTAATTAGCGTGAATAAAAACGCAATAAAGAGACGAATACACACTTCTCAAAGATTGCCGTTGGTAGACTCAGAAATATTATAAGGAATAAACATATCCCTATTTCGTCGCCCCTCTCTAGGGGTCCATCTATAGTCGATTTGGACCATCTATTGCCGGTTCTTGTAATTATATGTCTTGACCAGTTCTACTTCAGCTCTCCATGAGATCTAAGATATTTATCTATTTTCGAATCCACGTATTTCTCTTTTAATTCATTAGTTTAAGACCTAAATTTGTAACTGGAATCGTGCAAAAAATTTTTAGCAACGTACTAATATTTGGGTACATTGCCTCATCACATAAATTCAACGCTGATATCGCATCAACAGGAAAAGGCTGAGAATTTTCATTTTCTGAGTTAAATTTTTTGCGCCAAATTTGATATTCTGCTTTTAAAATGGATTCTTTAAAAGCTTCTAAATCATCTTGATAAAAAGCACAAACTTCAACAAACTGGTTTTCTTCTGATCTCGTTGGATGAGTTAAACATTGAAATTTTTGTGAGTACGTTTTCATGTTTTTCGAATCGATTAACAAGTTGACTGATGAAAGAATCGATCCATGGAATAAACATACTTCGTCGAAAATATTCTTCCGTGCTTGTTGAAGGAATATTCGCCCTGTTGGTCTGTCTTTCAGTAATTCTAGGCATTTGTATATCTGTTCCAAATTTTTCGGAAATTTCCTCCGCTTCCCTGAAAATTGATCGAAAAGTTTGTTCAACAGTTTCACGTTCGCGACGAATGAGCTAACTTGATGGCTCGAGTTAGATCGGATTTCTTAGCTTGAAGAAACTGACTCAATGTTTTGGTGAAAGCAAGAAGTTTTTCAGTATAAAGTAACGCAATCAAAAATCCAGGCTGCTCCATCGACCGTCCGAACATTACCGCCGAAGATAAAGTATCTGTATCATGCCAAGTGGAAATCTCAGAATAGCGTCATGTCTCTGAACCCATCTAATTGGACAAAAAGGCTTCAATTTTTGAATTTTTGTATCAAGATGCCCAATATTTCGATTCGAAACTTCCGCTCTTTTTGCAGTATTAAAAAAATCTATAATTTTTTTACAACGCCTATACAATTACGTATGTAGTCGATGTCACACGAATCACAAATTGCCAAATTCAAACTATGCGCCATGCAATGAACATATAAGGCTTTCGGATATTTTTCTGCAATACGAGCTTGTACACCACTTAACCTACCACTCATGTTGGCTGCACCATCGTATCCTTGGCCTCTCATATATTCTGGATTAATACCATACTCTTGCAAAGTGGTCAAAATTGTATTTGTAATAATTTCCGCATCAGTTCCACTTAGTGGCTGAAATGTGAAAAAATTTTCACAGATGCTAAATTTTCCACTGGCTTCTTTTACATATCGAAAACATAGAGAAAATTGTTCAACTGTAGATATATCAGTGGTTTCATCTGCTAAAACAGAAAAAAATTTAGCATTTTGAATTTCTAAAGCGAGTTTTGATTTTATAATGGTGTCACAAGCGGATATTATCTCATTTTGTGTCTTCGGGCTAATATACGTCGCATTTTTTGCAGCAGTTGCGAAATGATTTTCCAAAACATCATCTCCAGCATCAACTCGTGTTCGTAACAATGCTCGAAAATTTCTCTCATTTTCACGGATTTTTCAGGTTAAATGCGCCACTGTGGTCGATGTCCTCGTAAGGCAATACCTTGACGTCCGCAAAAATTACAGTTTCGATGATTGGAATAAGTTTTGCCCTATTCTCAGCAGCTTCAGTTTTAACTGATTCATCTAAAGAAACATCGATCGATGGCATTTTTTCGGATCTGACATTTAGAAAACTATCAACTTTTATCGTGGAAAATTTATGATATTCCAAACAAGCATGCTCTTTGAAAGTGTCTAAAACGCTTTTTTCCAATTATTGAATCCATTTAAAACAAGAGATCCTAATTTTTGATGATCTCGAGTAATTTCATTTGGAGCAAATAGAACACAATTTCTACAATATGCGGCGTCTTCAGCTTTTGAATAAACGAGCCAAGAAAATGAATTTAACCATGCATATTGAAAGCGTCAATAACGATAAGAGAAGTCGAGTACCGAGTAATAATTATAAAAAATCGATAAACTATACCGATCCATGCTTTCGATCATCTTCATATACACTACTGCAACGTCAGAATACATAAACATACACACATATACGTCAAATATACGGCAAACGTTCGACAATATACACGCGCAATAATAATATTTAAAAGTGCCCGTTAATACGCGTAAGTTGCGTCAGCAATTTAATACGTAAAAAAAAGAACAATAATAATGATAATAATAATAATAATAATCAGTTTCTTCAATCTAGTTATAAACACATTTTTTGATTTGTATTTTTTATATTTTTTTCGTTCATGTTACCACACGAGCATGTATAAGGGTACACATAAATAAGTAATATATAATATTATTCGTAGTGGTATCGAACATTTTATGATTTTGAAGTTCATTTTATCCTACATAAAATAAGAGAGAGTAGATTTTTACGAGGACCAACTGAAATTAGAAAAAAGAAAATCGTGGATTATCGGAGAAAGAAAAGAGACACGTCGACAGCTAACGCGGCAACTTTAGATGCGTAAGAAAGTTGAAAAATCAAATATTTGAAATACCGTGATCTTCAGTTGTCTTATTATGTAATATAAGGAAGACACAAGTAGCGCAAGAAAGACTACTATCGAACATAAAACTATCCGACCGAAAGCCAAATAAATGAATAAGAGAGAAATTTAGGCTCCGCATGGCGAAAATAAAGTGCAGATGGGCCGTACACGTAGCCCGAAGAATAGATAACACAAAACGGGTATTGGAATGGTGTCCAATGAGAAATAAGAGTAGACCGGTAAACCTTTGATGACTTAAAACGAGTCGTAGGGAAAAATTGGATAAGAATAGCTGAAATAACTGGAAACAATTGAGGAAAGCCTACGTCCAGTCTGATATAGGCTGAAGATGAAGATGATGATGATATATATTGTACACACAAATGTATGCATTCGAATATATATATATGCAACGTGGGGCATTCAGAAAAAAAGTCAAAAGAAATATATACATATATATCCGGATCGAAGAAGCTGATTATTATTTATCAGTTAAATTTACATTTTATAAATCGTGTTTCTTCTCCTAGGATATATTTTTGAAATAAAAGTCTTTTATCAGCTCTTCGTATATATCCGATACAAAAATTCCCCAGCATATTCTATCAAATATCGTAAGAAAGTAACCTTCAATATTTTACTTCGCTGACTGTTATCCTATCAGAATGGAAATTTTTTAACATTGGAGATGTGATACTTTCCAGTTTTATATTTTATTTTTTAAAGAAAAGTGGGTTGTATAAGCGCCAACTTTACAACATCTAGTCAGTATTTGCATAATAAGTATTCACACGCGACACACATGCATATATATATATATATATATATATATATATATATATATATATATAACATATGAATGACGCTTGTGTGTAAATTGGGAATATTTTTTGAATTATTGATATATTTCGAAATATAAAAAGAAGATAACGGGACGGTAAACGAATTATTCCACTTCTATTTCTTCATTTTTTTTTAATTCTTACTTTAAATGTAGCGTGCGAATTACGAATAAGAAAAAAGACTTTCTGTTCAACACGATATGTCAATGTAAATATTTATAGTTGCGGGACAAAGTAATGCGCTATTTCTTATTGTAGAAACATACACAAATATTATATGTCATATATATATATATATATATATATATATATATATTACCGCCATAAAGTGCGCGAACATATAAATGTATGATGAAAAATATTTTCCGGGCGTGGAATAATTTTTCTCTTTTTGGTTTGAAAAAATCTGACAGTTGATATTTTCGAATTTTCGCGATTTTAAAGTAATACTATCGGAAAATTTCGTTCTTGCCACGTTAGATGTTTGTATATTAATAAAAGAAATAAAAGGCAGTTCATTTAGATGATGGACAGATGATATTTTAGTTTCGATGTAACTGTTCTTCCTCTAAGTATAAGATGGACACTAGTGAGTAATGTTAGAGGGGAACTGTACAAGTCTTCGAATAAGAAGAAATAAGGATATAAATGTATCAGCTTGAATATGACAGAACTGAGTACGGTGAACTTCATCGTGTTTTACCTGACTGCGTACTAAATTTCCTACGTCTCCTGGAAACTTATCATTTGATTGATCGGCCTGATGAAATTTGTAACACCACTTAAAGAATAATAGTTTTTTGATGTGAAGTATGTCTCTAAAAGTAACACTAGGTTCAGCCTTTTGGTTAAGGACAAATTAACGATTTTTTAATCTCTTGATATTCAAATTCGTATTGAGCCTCATATCTTGTATTAATTATTTGAAGAGTGTGGAATGTAGTGATTTTTAAAAAATAAACCATAAAAAAAAGTTAAAACCACTAAAAATATAAATAAGTTTTAATCATTTGAAATTTAGTTAAATTAAATAATTTAGTATAAAGTATATTATATAATTATTATTAAAAATATCATTTAATTTATGCGAGTTGCTTGTAAAAATACAATACGAAGTCTGAATATATTTGATAGCCTTATCTGCAATTATATATAGGCATCCCCTCGTAACATATATATATATATATATATATATATATATATATATATATATATATATATATATATATATATATATAAAATGGGTGAGGGTTAGATTACGTATGTGAGATATTTTTCGAGTTTCACTAGTAGAATCGAATGGATGTGTTCAGGTTCCAGTAAAATTGCCGTCATTTTTATATTTATTTATTCGTACGTATTTATTATTCAGTCGCACTGTGGATAACGACAACGATAACTTCCTCCCGAAGAAAAATGATATAGACGGAGTCGAACTCGACATCGTCGTTAGCTGAAAGCTTCTGATAAACGGAAGAAATTGTTGGAGTGTTTCTCTAGTTGGTTATCATCATTCAATTCCCCAATGGGAGTAGCGTACGCGAGATTATCGTTATATACTCTACATGTTACACGAACGTCTTATCACTGTCACGATGTGCGCCTGAGGAAAGCTTAAGATTTTCGCCTGAAAAGAGTTGGCTTCCTGTTTGTAACATGTCCTAATATCTATATCTATATATTATACGTACAGGTATATACATACATACATATATATATATATCGAATTATTTTCTACAACGGTTTCTACTTTATCTCGTGAAAAAAGCGGTTACTCCTGGTATTTGTAGCAATAAAGTCGATAACGGTAACGGGAGAATGTGTTGTAATTTTAAACGTATATTGAGAAAATATTTTACGGATTCTTTTCTTCTCTGGGAAGATTTAGCGTACTTGCAATTTTGATATTTTTTTTCATGTTTTTTTTACTCGTTACGCTCATTTCCACCATCGCTGTTAAACACACACTACACACACACACATATATATATATATATACATAACATAGACCGTGTATATATTATATATTTTTCCATGCTTGTATTTGGAGGAAAGATAAAATTTCAGACTACAGAATTTTATTTAAATCCGGTAAGGTAAATGACCTTAGAATAATATCCATCTTACATTTTTCAGAAAGTAGTTGCCAACTGCGATTGGAGTGCAAATTTCATTCTAAACCTTAATTGGATATACTAAATAAATAGAATGATATTAAATTTCATACGTTATTAAAAAATTACTAGTAGAAATTCGTAATTATATATATTATAATATGTATGTACATGAGAGCTGACATTCGTAATAAAATAGTACGCATTTTGTTAAAAAATAAATTTTAAACTTTAACATATAAGGAAATTTTTAGTCCGAATGAAATTGTCCGTTTTGATAATAGGCGGAAGAATGTCTCAATTCGGGGGAAAAATGTTTATGTAACAAATTAAAAAAATCATTTTAAGTCTCCTAAAAAGATATTATTGTACGCAAAATATTACTTTCCGTTTCATGTAATAATAGAAATTGAGTTATGAGTATAAATCACTCATTTTATTTGAATAATCTTTAATAAAGCTTTTCGACGGCTTAAATAATAGTAGTAAAAAAGTAATAAAATAAAATTACTGCGAATAATAATAATAAACGATATACGCGTGAAATAAAATTAACAATTTCTATATTAAATAATTTGATTAAATAGCGTTATTATTTATTTCCAATTTATCGGTTATTATTTATTTTATTGTAACCTAAAGATGATGTACCGGGTGAAAAGTTTTGTTAGTGATTATTCAAATATAAGATTAATATGAATTATACTCGTAACTTCGTGGTTTTTAAAACGAAATCATTATATCTTATAAATATATTAACATAGTTGTGGAAGTAGAAAAATTTTACACAAATTTATACGAAGCAAGAATTTCACCCTCGAAGATGGATCGGATAAAAATTGAAGATCCGCATGTAAGCTTCCAGAAATAACGATTTGGGAAATTATTGCAGCGTTAAAAGCAGTTAAAAAACAACGGAACTAGTGTAGCAGGTGGCATAATGTCAGAAATGTTAAAGCAAGCAAATGGAATAGTTGTGAACTGATTAAGACTGGATACCGTAATCGTGGAATGAAGCTGACGTCATACTTATACAAGAAAATGATATCATTAAGCTATATAACTACAGATGCCGATCAGCTTATTGTCACGCATATATAAATTGTTTACACGCATAATTACAGATCGAATAATTAAGCAGAAAGAAAGTCAGCAACCGCTAGGACAAGCCGGATTCGGGTTATAATCGTGCGAGATCCGTGGGAATATAACCGCGAACTATGGTCTTTGCCGACTATAAAAAAACGTTCAATATTGTAAAAATCTGGATAATTCTAAAGACATTTAAAGAATGCGGTATAGATAAAGAATATATAAATACCATATAAATAACATACACAATTCAGCAATAAAACTCGTAAACAAAACAGACAAAATACCGCTCAAAAGAAGGGTCCGACAAGACTATACAATTTTACCTGAGCTGTTTAATGCAGTGCTGGAAAGTATGTTCAAGAACACAATAGGTATAAATGTTGACGGTGAAACACTAAATTACCTAGACAACATAATATTAATAAGAGATAAAGTGCTCTCACGCAGTAGATCTGATAATAAATATTAACAAGATCAAGATTATGAGTAATAGTCTCTAACGAATTAGTATATTGATGGACAGGAGTTAGACCAAGTAGACCAGCATATATATTTGGGTGAAGTAATTAGCGTGAATAAAAACGCAATAAAGAAACGAATACACACTTCTCAAAGATTGCCGTTGGTAGACTCAGAAATATTATAAGGAATAAACATATCCCTATTTCCTTAGAAAGGAAATTATACAACCAATGTATGCTACCGTTGCTAACGTATTTGGATCCTCACCAGAACCATACAAGATTTATTGCGACACAGCGTGCGCAAGAACGATCGATTTAGGTCTTAAACTAATGAATTAAAAGAGAAATACGTGGATTCGAAAATAGATAAATATCTTAGATCTCATGGAGAGCTGAAGTAGAACTGGTCAAGCCATATAATTACAAGAACCGGCAATAGATGGTCCAAATCGACTATAGAGTGGACCTCTAGAGAGGGACGGCGAATGTGCTAGGTGATAAGACGACATATATAAAGTACAAGTGAGTGAACAAGGTTAAGGACCGAATTGCATGAAGTAATTTGTGCTAGGTGGGAAGACGACCCACATAAAATACAAGTGAGTGAACAAATTGAAAGCTTGCATCCAGCAGTGAATCGAAATAAGCGATTATATATACTTTTTCTTTTAAATTCTATTTATTAAAGTATAGATATTTAAATAAATAAACTTACAATAACCTTAATGAATAAATACAGACAAAACATAAAGTTTAAACATTCTTGTAGATAAAGACCTTTTGACCGATGGGTTTCTACTTACAACGTATTCCAAAAGGAAAATTTGAAAATATCATATTTTTGTCTTTCCCTTTAATATTGCGGTTATCTATCTTACTGTATTATAATTGTATTGTTTTTATTTTTGAACTAGCTCTAGTTTTCAGCGATGTTGTATTCGGGCTCTTATGTACTTGAACTTGATATGAATCAATTTTGATTTTGCATTCTCCACATTTATCATTATTTGTTAAACCTATTATTATTATTTATTTTACTTAGGTGTCATTACATCCTATATTTAAATTCATAATTCCGTAACAAAAAAAAATAAATAAAATAGACAACGTAATAAAGGGTTAAATTATCGTTATCGAATTAGTATTTCGAATTAAGTCGATATTTTTTATATAGAAACTAGAAATTGGAAATGATATCCGGAAAATAAAAAATAATTTTTCTATAGCGTATAAAAATTACAATACGATTTAATTGTATCCTTTTTTCGAATTTAACTACGGTATCGAGACGATGTTTAATCGCCATTTTATAAATGTTAAAATGAACTCTGCCTTTATACGTGTATTTCTATATTTCAAAATACAGGCGTTCAACTTTATTTCGACTGCGTACTGGGCATAATCTTTTTCCCTCACATCTTGCTAAATTAGGCATAATTTCTGATGGTACACGTTGTTGACGACTTTATTGAGCATCAAATTTGGATTTGTCCGAAATTTCGTAAGCATAGAGATGAGCTGTTCTCTAATATTTTACAAAAGTGGCATACATTATCCGTAATTGTTTCCGACCCCCTATTGTCTTCTGTTACAATCAGTTTATACGAATTTATCAAGCGTAACGGCGTTGAGGTTTAAAATACAGTAAACTAAATAAAGGTTAAAACTGGGCGCAAGCGGAGTCAAAAATAAAAAAATAAACAAGCGTCGTTAGTTAACGATCTGTTAACCGTGGTTTCCTATATGAATATTTTCATTTTTATATTTATATTACATAAGTACGTTGTACGTGTGTGAGTTTGTTGTATGCGAGTGATCTAAAAATAGTAGACGTGTAAATAGAGTTTTCTGAATTTCGTCCATAGCAAACTCGCGCCGTACAATCGTTTAATGTTAGTAATAACGAAACAATAATAATAATAGTAAGATTTCGATAGACTTACCTTCGGGGTACATAGCTGGTAGTATATTGTACTTAGAGAATCGAAAAATTGAACGTTTTGTTGAAGTCGTCCATATTTGTCATGGTCGAAATTAAATGTTCAGAATATTCTCTTCCTGACTCAATTTCAGTTTGAGGTTTTGAAATACACCTCGAGTATCGTCAAACCTAATGTCGAAACTGTTTTGTCGATGCTCGTATCATGCTTGCGGCCTAAAAACGAAATTAACCCTTTTAGTTGTACATGATAAAATTTTGATATAATAAATTTTATACGTTTGTTTATTATACGATACTGCTTCTTTGATGAATTGCGGATGATTTTTCAATGTATTTTTAATGAATATTTTCAAAATTGATCGATTTCATGTCGAACAGAAAAGAAAATTAGCATTAAAATTTCATGCACCGCGTATACTGAAAGAGTTAAGACATTGAAATGTAGTGCATACGATCTTCTCCTGCACCGAATTTAATTTGGAAAATTTATTGCTGGACAAAAATTTTGAATTATTACTCATCTCCGAAGTTTAGTTATGCCCTTATATTTGGAACTTGAAATCTACATATATATATATACAAGGCATAATTAATAGTTACGGCTGTTCTGAGTGTTTAAATCTATATCAAGAGGTAAGCAATAATACAAATCGTTTCCTTAGCCCCTGCAGCATAAACGAATTAAAAATTGTTTAAAATATTACTACAGTACAATTTGACAATCCAAATAGAAAAAAGATAGAGTTGGGCGCGTCACACTTTTGAAATGATCATTAACGTTTTAGATAGACGTAACTTTAAATTTTCACCAGATTTTTATACGACCCAACACTATTAACAGGATATGGGAAAATTGCCTCGTAATTATGTCGTTTTGGATTAAGCAAAGATGATAACCCGCGGGTTGGGAGAAACTGTAGAACATAATTATTATTTTCGAATGTAAAACCACAAGACACTCCAATAAAACAAAAAATCTAAAATTCAATGAACAACTAATCGCTCAAAATTTCCGAAAATTCACATATCACCATGTGGCTCTGTGTGTTTGTGCGACGTGCACGTAACATCAAGAAACCAAGTTATATAAATAAATAATTATTGTAGATTTCAAGTGTGCATATTCCTTATATGATTCTATCAACCTCGTCTAGTTTTTAAATATAAGACCATTATTATGTCACACTTTTTAACTTAAATATAATTCTAACGCATGCGAGAACGATTGTAGCAACAGTACACAACCCGGGTAAATGCGGGTGTATGTGAGAATTTTATTACTAACTTATGATGACAACAAATTGTTAAGCAGCTGCCTCTCCTGATTAAGCTTAAACGACGGTGTAGGAGAGACAACTTTAGTATCAATAAAAAAAAATATTGAAATTTGCATCACAAATTTTGACAATATAGAATTACACTATTCTGCTTTGTATATAAGTCGTTTTTTAGTAAATAAAGCAATAGAATACTTGATATTTAACGTATACGTAGGAATAATATATTCGTTCGGACTATATATTTGTATACAGTACTACACTGTTTCGCCTTATCTTTAAGTTCTGTCAGTAAAAAAGCAAAAGAATATATATGATGTTCAGCGCATATGCAGGAATAATAAATTAGTTTGTAGTTAAATGAACATAATACTGTCAGGAAAACCCCTGGAGGAAAACCATAGAGAGCACATGACGTTGATATCTTTGTAAACCGAACATACACACTCTCGAATATATATGTACAATATATATATATATATATATATATATATATATATATATATATATATATATATATATATATATATATAGTGCCCGTGAAATTTGTTACTATCTATTGTAGTGATGACTTTTATTAAAAATAAAACATGACTCGAAGAAATATTTACACATATACATATTATTGTGTATATATATGTATGTATGAATACACACACACATATATATATATATATATATATATATAATAAAATATATCTTATGTAGTATCATACACCATGCTTTTATAGTATGGTTACACATATGTTCTAGACAGCTGAACGAGTTTCATTCTTATTTCGAACAGTACCGACTGATATTCGTTGCAAGAACTCGGTAATATGCGTTTTAAGAAAATGGGGGAAGACATTCAAGTGTAATATTTTTCGTCTATGATACGTTGGGAAAAGTTTTTAGTCTATAGAGATTTTCCGAGGGAATTGGTGGGACTAAAAGTTATTGAAGAATAAGAAAAATTATTTTTAAAAAATGGAGAAGTACTTCGTCATTGGGTAATATAACGCACTTGTTTTCTGTAACCCTCTTCCACGTTCACACATATATATATATAAAAATAAATTATTAGATATGCAAGTGCACATAAGAATATACATAACGCTAACGACCGACTACTCTAAGAGCTGCTTGGCATTTAATAGTATAATGATGAAGGCGTTTTCTTTTAGTAATTCACTAGAAATATACATATTATATATATATATATATATATAATTCAGGATATTCGGTGCTCAATAAGATTAGTTTATCTTTATTAATGACGTCATTTTGTTTTTTGTACTTTGCATTACTCTAGAAAATCATCTTTCCACCTTGCTTTTTCTATACTTCGTCCTCTGCCGTCTATGAAGTAACATCTGAAGTGGATCGAATTTTCCATTTGTTGACGGAAGTAACTGTTTTCAATCGGACAACAATTGTTTTCTTAATTTCTAACAATCTTATCTGTCTACTACTGCTACCTTTAGCGTATGACGGTAAACGCGTCTAGTTTGCTTTCTAGTTTGCTTTCTAGTTTTCAAACTGTCTTGTTAGAGTCCAACCAACTGTATCATATAGAAGTACTGAGAAAACGTTGCATCGAACTAGACGCAGACGTAGTTCTCGGAAAGCGATATAGTTTTCTCATTAAAAGTCGTGTTCGGATTACTACGTTTTATGTGTAAAACTTCTTTTTAATCGTATTTAAATTATATTTATTTTATTAATATTTATCAAAACGTAGTTACACGAAAAATGTTATTATTACTTTAATATTTAAACCGAATAAGGAGAGGTCGCTGGGAAAAGGCGACATTCTATACGATCTATCGGAAGTAATTGTACGGAAATCGACTATATCCTTATTTCGGAGAATAAATTTAGCTTTCGTAATATTCACCGACGACGGTTAAATAAAGAACTGGAGCTGGAAAATACCGTTAAAGGAAAAAAGAATGTTGTTCTATTTGGACGGTGTCGTGAGGAATAAAAAAAAATATCATCTATTACGACTGATAATCGAACGGAATATATTATAAGTAAAGGTAAAAGAGACGAAATAAGTGAAAAATCTTTAGAGAATTTAAATGAAAATGTACACAGCCTTACTGCGGTCGAATAGATAAGCCAGATGACAGATAATTACAAATTTGGAATTAAAGAACAAGCAATTCCCAGATATAAAACAAGCGTTTTAATGACAAGATTCGATGTTGGGGAATTTTTTATAAATTGAAAAAATCGGTTTCTTGTCAATATTATCGCTTGTTAAAATAATACACCTCAACGATTGCTACACACCATCTTGTTCAATATGCTAAGCATCTTGAGATAATATTAGATGTGACGTTTTACCATCTTGCGCGTATTTCAGATTTCTCGCATAACGTAGACGTTATAATATATTTGCCGATGATTTTGTTATATTATCTCTGATCGGAGGTTGATGACCACCCGACAAAACTTTTGTTTATCTCGTGCCAAATGAGCTGTTATATATCTCAAACCGATCTTTAAGAATCCACGACGACGTTCATCTACACGTTGTTGACATCTGTCCTCCTCTACGTCCTTATATTATAGTCGGTAGTATTATAATTTACTGTTTTGCAAACTATATATCCGTTGATTGTCGACAAAAGATGACAATGGAGTTTACTACGAATTTAAAAATAGAATTACGACTTAACACTTTGTCGCATTTAAAAATCTACTCCGGTTATGTTACCTATTCGCGCGATAAAACTTGTCTATCGCCGTAAAAGATGATTATTATTACAAAATAGATCGTGGTACGTCGCCAATGAAGCTATCCATCGTAAGCAATAGAGCAACGAGCAAGTCACGCATTGTGTATACGCGTACACTGCAATAAGCTAATAGCTGCCTTTCCGGACGTCGCACTAACTAGACGATTGAAAAGAACTACAATTCGCGACCTACTTTAGGAGATGGGCTGAATACATCAATGGGACACCCATAAACGAGAAGACGATGATACTCTACGCAGATAGCCAACTTGGTTAGGAACGAATTGGAGGAAGTATAAAAAAAAATTATAAAATAGGATGATAAGGTTAAATATAATAAAACAAAAAAATATTCTGCTTACACTTCGGGGTTACGCGAATTATATCGGCTCGCTAAACATTAAAAGAAAACAACAAAAAAAACCGAATCGTTAAAACATAAAATTACACGAAATTTATTCAATGATTCAATTTGAATTATTCTTTCACGTAGCCACATTTTTACACACACAAAGTTGCATGAAAATGACAGTTTAAATTTTACATATTGAAAATAAATTGGTAACAGCTCATTTAAACGTTTTTATTTTTATTTTACAAGGAGGACTTCAAAGGTTATAATTACCCATATCTCGGGATTTACGCAACGCACATATATAATACATATAGAAGAAATGTTATTTTAGAAAATGTAATGAGATGTCTACGTACAGATGAACATTTTTTAGAAGACTCGATATTTATAATTATCATATTCATTTATTATTATTATTATTATATTAAATTTTGTTTGTTTATAAAGTATTACCATCTGGTTATCTGTTCGTGTTTGCCATCTGGTCTCTATTGCTTTAACTATTATCTCTCAATCTCTCTCTCTCTCTCTCTCTATATATATATATATATACATATTCGTATGTCATATTTCTGATATGTTATCTCCTTTCACAAGTCTCCCCTCTTCATTTTTCTTCTATCATAAACCAAACGGATAATCACCAACAAACAACTATTAAAAATATGGTACAACAATAATAATAATAATAATTAGAATATCGCTTATCGATTACCCACGCTTAGGTAAATGCTTTCCAGACGAATCTACTAATTACGGAAACTCGTTCTTTTTTGTCTCACTTTTGGTATTTTTATTTTGCGTATACACGCTTCGTTTTGAAAATCGACGAAAACCGAAATGTTTAGAAAAAATTCGATAGGCAGTAATTTAAAATTTCTAGAATTTTTCGAATTTTTTTTTAAATTTATTTTCCCGTTTTCCATCTTTCTTACCGATACTAATACGATGAGGAAACGGCGATGATAATAGTAGCAGCATCAGTAAAGGCTGTGGAGGACCTAGAGATATTGTTTTTTTTTTCTTCATTATTATGAGAAAAAAGTTCACTTACGTATAAGGTAAAAACGGAATGGCATGGGATGGGAGAAGTTTGAGCTCGAATTCAATTTGTCAGTGTTGGAGTCGTTCTAGCGGAAGAAATACTTCTATTACTTCGTTCCGTCGCAACGAAGCCGAGATACATATAAATGTATATATGTATATAAATAAATATATATATATATATATATTTATACGAGGTATGTGCACGATGGAAATTTTGCATTTCAACGTAGGAACGGGAAGATGGGTATTTTTCTCGACCAAACTAAGTCAGGTATTTTTCTTTTTCATCAGAATAACACATAAGTATACAGAGGATTCTATTCATAAATTTTTTTATAACTATACATATATATATATATATATATATATATATATATAATGTGTGTGTGTGAATCGTGCTAGAGAATGGAGAGAGATAATGCATGTGTAATAAAAGACGTAGGAAATATTCAATGCGAACTAATATACCGGCTTAGGAAAAGATGAAGAAATTTAGCGCAATAGGTTCTGAATAGAGTGCGGGCTGGCAAGAGGGCTCGTATTGGCGAAGACTTTGCAAAATGGAATAGGCCTATTTGCGTGTGCATATATTATGTATATATATATATATGTATTACTGATCGACGAGGTAGTAGAAATACGCAGAAAACTGATCCTTTTTTCTCGACATGTGAAGTTGATGTATTATATTGAAATGGGAAAAAATTGAATTGCGACACCAGAATCGAATAGCTTGCTGGCGTGGGCAATTTTTTTTTAGTAATTTTTCCTCGTTCTTTTCTTATTATGATTACTATTGTCATTATTATTATTATTATTATTATTATTATTATTATTATTATTATTATTATTATTATTATTATTCATTGAAAGTTGCGTTACGACCGACGCCATATTTATTTATAACCGGCTCCGTCGAGCGAAACACTAATATAAATTCAAATGTCTATAATAGACGCGTTTTACTGATTGATTGATCGAATTCCACCTATGTTAGTGACTTTTGTCGATTTGATTATTATTCAACTCAGTTAGACTTGTTGACTTGTACAGTAAGACTATTATGTCAGCTTCGATAATAGAAAACGTATTAAATTTCTAATCGAGAATACATAAGGCGTTCGCAAGAACGTGTACCTTTCTTGCAGTTCTGCTCCGGATTAGGAAACAACAGACTTCAACGATTACAAAATCATTGCCTTAGAATAGTTCTTAACAAGCCTAGATTTACACGCATTAAAACAATGCACGAAATACTAAATTATCCCTATATAGAAGAAACTATAAAGGTTAATACAAGAAAATTTTTTAACACGTGCTCCAGGTCTACTGACGTTAAACCAAGTTGGTAACTATGATTATCAGTCTCTTACAAAAAATATAAACACAGACGAATAAAACATATTTTACTTGAGTAGTACAGTCGAATCCGCTTATAAGGGACACATCGGGCGGAAGTCATTTGTCCCTTATAACCGGTTGTCCCTTATAAACGAATTTTTAAAAATCTCTTATTGAAGCGAGTATATATACAATTTAGTAAACAATTAACATACTTATAACCTTATTAATGCGTAATATTTATATGGAAATTAAGAGAAAAATTCAGGAGGCATACACATAAGGTAAAAGAACCTGACTGCCCTTTTCAGTACTATTCCATTTTTTACGTAAGTTCTGTTCATTTATTTTTAAACGGGAGATGGTGTTTTTGGAGACGCCCATGATTTTTGCTAACTTCCGAATAGGCATATTGGGAGGTTGAATTTCGATTTTGTCTGAAATAGAAATTTTTTCCTTTAATGATAAACATTTATGCGACATTTTATTCATACAAAAAATTCACCAGAACTAAAAAAAGAAAAGAAAATTTTCGTAAGAAAAAAATAAATAAAACCGCACGACGCGCACTACAGTTTTTGCAGAACTAAACTAAGAACTAATAAGCTATTGGAGAGTGCATAATTATTAATAAACGTACAGAGCAAAAAACAGTATAGCGTCAATAAAAGAATGCCAACACAAGAACATCTCAAACAAAAGGAAGAAAAAACAAAAATGTTCATTTAAACAAAAACGAATTGTAAAAATGACTAAAACATTTTTATTCAATTTTTGTTTACGTGAATATTTTCGTTTTACGACCGGAAGTGTCGTTTTATATCGGCTGTCTTATCGCCCCTCTCACTATTTATTGCCTTGAAAGTTTATTTGTCCCTTATAACCGAGGCGTTGTCTCTCTAAAGCGAACTAAAACAACCTTCGTTTCATACGTTTGATTCGGGGTTTTGCTGATTGTCCCTTCTAAACGGATGTCCCTCTTATCCGGGGTCCCTTATAAGCGGATTCGACTGTATATCTGTAACTAATGTTAATCCCAGCATTCTACTTACATTAACTCTATTTTGTGCTTAAACTCATTTTAACTACGATTATTATTCACACAGCTGTTTATTTTTAATCACTAATATTACTCTCATCGTTAGTTAACGAGTAAGCTATTTCATTTGTCCCTTTTAATTTTTAAGATGCAGGTTTTTGTGGAATTTTTTCCTGTAATTTTCTTTAATAATCCTAGTTTAATTCTTTGTTTGTATTTATAATTAACAATAAGTGTATCAATGAATTTAATTTTTTTTTTCCGGAACGATATTATATAATTTTAATGTTTGTTTATACTGTACTCTACAAATGGCAAATAAATTTTTTTTTCTTTTTCTTCTTTATTTCTTGTACAGTAAGAGTATTATGTCAGCTTCGATAATGGAAAACGTATTAAATTTCTAATCGAGAATACATAAGGCGTTCGCAAGAACGTGTACCTTACTTGCAGTTCTGCTCCGGATTAGGAAACAATTATATTGGTCTTTTCCACATCTTGCAAGTATTTAGGTTTTGTCCTAGATTATAGATTCAATTGGCGTAATCACATTGAGGCCATTTATTCCAAAGCTTCCAAACGAATAAATCTCTTAAAAACACTTTCGCATACAACTTTTGGGGGTGATCCTCTAATTTTACTTCTTTTGTATAAATCGTTTATTCGTAGTGTCATAGATTATGGTCGTTTTCTCTTTGCCAATGCACCATCTAGATATATTTCAACTTTGGACAAACTTCAAAATACATGTCTACGTTTGGCCTTTGGAGCTTTTGTCTCTACTTCTATATCCAGTCTAGAAGTGTAGGCAAAAGTCCTCCCTTTATCTATGCGCCGGTCTTATTTGGCTGATAAATTTTTGATTAACTCTTTCTCACTTACTTCATACTCTTTATTTCCTTCATTCCTTGAAATTTTTCAGAACTGGAGATTTTCTCTTCATCGTCGTCCAATCATATGTCTTTCTGCACATCACCTTTCTATGTACAGTGAATTAATACTTCCTTCTTCACCTTCCGTTTATTTTTCATTTCCCTTTCTTAATAATGATCTTGTGTTAGATATAGATTTAAATTCTTTTCAAAACGTTCAAAGTTGCTACACCGCCTTCAATCGCCAATATTCTCTTTACATCCCACATTAGTGATATAACTGGTCAGAATTTCTCGCTATATATACAGACGGTTCTAAATCGAAGAATCATGGAGCAGCTTTTGTAATTCCTTCCTTAGACATGTTAAAAAATTTTCCCTTTTGCGATTTTCTTAGATTTTTATAGCAGATTCGGTGCCTATTTTTCAAGCTCTGTGTTTCATTCTGTTAAATCAGATAACTCAAAAGGTAATAATTTTTCTTCTAAAAGTTGTCTCTTGGCTTTAATCACATTATAATCCTCATTCCTTTCCCATAATACTTAAAATTCGTAATCACATTACCCTTTTACGGGGTGCCGGTATTAAGTTTGCATGGATTCCTGGTCACGCTGATATTAAAGGGAATTTACTTCCTGATCATTATGCTAAATGTACAACGTACCTTGGTTCGTTTATTGCTTATACACCCTGCATTGATCTCCTGTCCGTCATTAAGGCAGCTCATAAAGAATACTGGAAAGCTACTTGGAATAATCCTTATAATGTTACACAGTATAAACTGCTTCAGCCTGAGCTTCCTTGTCTGCCCTGGTTCTATAATATCGAAACACAAGTGGGTCTGCTCCGTGGTTTTATTGTCGCTTTATGTCGACTACGTTTTGGAAAGAATCGTCTACCGGCAACAACTTTTTCAAATGCATCTTGCTGCTTCTTCATTCTGTTCACATCCTTCAGATATCCACTGTATCGTAAATGCAAATCACATTTTCCTGGAGTGTTCGGGTAAACCAATGTGGATGCCCAATTAAAAAAAAAAATAAATAAGGAAAAAAATTACCGTTAAAATTAGGGTGGTAATTTCGAGTAAGATTAGTCCAACTTGTAAATATTTTCCGCGAATCGTTATCAAAATTTTGTAAAGCGTTTCCTGTCGTACGGACACTTGTAAATCGATAATATCGCAGATTAATAGATTATCAGTTTAATCGGTAGAAGAATGCGTTTATTCCTGAGTATTCTTTTATTTTATAAAAATTATCAGCTTGGTTGACAGGAGCATATGTTTATTCTTGAATATTGTTTTATGTAGTTTATCTGCACTGATGAAGTAGATTGTATTCTGCCGTAGCCGACTTATTTCTTCTACAGCTTCCTACCAACTGCGCCATATGGTTTGCTAATATCAATAAACGCGACATAGAGATCCTTGTTCTGTTCGTAACGATCTGCTCGTAGCTGACCTAACAAGAATAGTAAATCAATTGCAATACGACGTGAGCGTGATCGATTTTGAGTTTCAGGGCAAGGCACTCCAGAAGTGACTAATACGATTAAGTATTATTCTCGTAAATAATTTGCTCATTGATGACCTCTGTAGTTGTCGCAATTGTTTCAATTGCACTTGTTTTTATATATTAGGGTATTTAGGGCCGCAACTAAGCAGTCTTTCCGGAATAGATTCGTCCAATATAAACATTGGGTTACATAGGCAAAGAAAAACCTTTCAAAAACAACGAACAGAACACGCTAATGCGGAAGAGGGTAGTTAGATACGTATATATACATGTACACACATATATACGATAATACATGCGCATAACACGCATGAACACATACAAAAGCAACTATATAAATAAAAACAATTGAAATAAACGCTCAATGTTATAAAAACGTACTATGCTTAATTCTACGATGTTTGTACCTGGGATAGCGCATGGTAAGAGTTAACTCGTTGAAGTCACCTGTAATATCAAATTATTCCGACGCGGTTTACAGTAACATTTTTAGATAATTTATAATATATATGAAAGTAAATATGAAATGCGAAATTCTAAATTTACATGAGTGATGATTTAATATAACTCTGCAATAGTGTCAGTTGTAATTTTTTAAGTATGCTTGATATACGAGATACTACGATCGATGGAGCTACGTGAATCGGAAAGACTAACAGAGAATGGAAAAAAATGAAGGATTTTGATAATATGGGCGGACTAGTTCAACGTTATATATATATATATATATATATATATATATATATATATATATGTGTGTGTGTGTGTGTGTGGAGAGAAATGAAGAACTACAGATGATGATAACAGATTTAAATGCACACTCGAACAAAATAGGACTGAAGAACAAAGAAAAAAGTATACAAATAGCAGTAGAATAGATAGGGCAAGTAGATAGTTACATGTACCTACGCCAAAAAATCACAACAAATAAAGACAATGAAAACAGAAGTGGCAAGGAACATATCGCTATCGTGGTTTGCGCTTGGAAAATTACGCATAGTATTCCGCAATAAACAAATACCGATTAATCTGAAATGTAAACTATGTAATCAATGTGTGTTTCCGATTCTTATATATGGTTCGGAAACATGGCCACATACAAAAACTGATCAGGAAAACTTAGACTGCACACGAGAGAACGATGATGGATATAAGATTATCAGATCATAAAAAGAATGCATGGATACGTGAACAAACACGGTTGGATGATGCAGTGGAGCGGATGGCTATAAATTGAGCTGGCCACATGGCTCGAAGAGAAGACAATAGATGATCAAAGCGGATCTACAGTGGTATCCGATGTACAGAAAAAGGAAACAGGAAAGGCCAATGACGCGGTGGCATAATGATATAGCAAAGGTAGCTGGAAAAAATTGGTTGAGGAAAGCGCAGGACAGAAGTGTGTGGAAAACGTTGGGAAAAGCCTTCATCCAGGAGTGGATAGACAAAGGCTTATGATATATATATATATATATATATAAAAAGACGTGACGCCGTTCATTAAGAAAAATACAACGCGATAAAATCCAGGTTAATAATGTAAAAGTTTTCCTACTAATAAGGGGTGGTGAATAAACGCGACCTTGAATTTGTCGAAATGGAAACAAGTTAATTACGGTATCGAAGGTGGTAGAACGTACCGAATTGGGAAGAGGGTAGTCTGCAAGTATAAGTAGAAGAAAGTTGTCTGATAGAAGTGCTTATCGTCGTATAAATTAGCTAATGTACGAGTGGAATGATAAAATGTAAGAGCGAGAAGTAGAAAGCTGTTCACCTCAAGGAAGAACTTTACAACGATTAGAACGATGTTAATGATGATGATAATAATGATGGCGATGACGATGACGATTATTAAAGACGAACGAACTTTCTTACGGAGTTCTTCAAAACATCGTGTTGATTAAACTTTCTTCTCTTGCGTAAGGCGTAATAATTTCGACTTCGGTCTTTTTCTCATTAGCATTATGAGCACGCCTACAGAGACACCGTCGCGATGGTATTCTTTTAACCACCGATGTAACCATGACCTATCTTTCGTTTTAACTTTCTAGCGAGGCTGAAAAGAGAAGGGTAGTGTTTATTCCTGGAATTCGTTTAGACTCGATATATTCTTTTTTTCGTCTCTACGAATTCGTTCTCGTAATTTCGTTAGATTTAAATTTACTTAAAAAGTCTCGTGGTCGCAATGCTTTAGCGTTCTGCAGCTCGTACGATCTGAATACGAATCCGATCTTTGTACGACGACTGTTTAAAAAGGAAAAAAAAAACTTCTCTAGTCGGCTATCAATCCAATTAGTAGTTGAGCGACTACCAGCTCGTTAAGGAAGTAAAGTAGTAAGGCGATATTGGTTTGCGTCGTTTGATCGGTCATCTATCAATCCATGGGTTGATGAAGATCGGTTACAACTTTCCAGCTGATGGGACTTTAAAATTTTTCATTTTTAATGATTTTATCGCAGTAGCATCAAGAATCTATAGTTTAATGAAATAATCGGCTAATAATACGACGACTATCTAAGTTAACGAAAAAATAAGTATGTCACGATAGAATTCGACATTTTATGTTCCATTATTGTTTATTTATGTTTTTTTGTTTTGCCCTACCCACCGTTATAACTCCATTAACACTCATACACTATCGTTCGTCCTACAGATGCATAAATAGATACATAATACATATATACAATATATATATATATATATATATATCATCTTCATAATAATTATTATTGTAGTTACGTGCTCGTTCAGGGCATGGTAAAATTATGAATTAAATCAAATCATGAATTTTTTATCCGTGCCTTATTTAATAATCTGTTGCAATGAACTGGTAACTTGGTCAAACGTGTATATATATAGGTATATATATATATATATATACATATATACCTCCTTATTTATCTCCTCAACCATTGTTAGTAACTTTTTGTCGCAGGTCAATTTTTTGATTTCAGCATATTTCCTTTTCTTTAGTATGCTTTCCATAAATGTTGTTTCTTGGCCTTCCCTTCGGCTATTTTTCGTTTATTTTGTCTTTAATTAAGTTTGTTATCCAGGAAGACTATTTTAATAAGTGTCCCGTGTACGATCTCGCTCAGAGACGGAAGGGTGTGTTAACACTCTAGAAATGAATAAGTATGGGATTTCGTCGAAATTCGTATAGAGTACACGTAATAACAATGTAGAGAGATTGTTAATGTTAATTAGGCGATAACCAGACCGTTAAAATTTAGTCCTGTATTAGAATAAATAATTATCGAACTTGATTTTATATTAATTTTTTTTCACTTTCAGATAAATTGCAGTCTAACTGAAGCAGGAAATTGAAATGGGTGGTATATTAACACGGAACTGTATGACACGCGTGTAGATATCGCCCGCTTGGTTACATTCCGTACTATCACTACCAGTCAACGAATACGGTGTGTGAGATCGAGGAAAGTTAGCCGACTGATTCGTCTAACTTCGTCATTATTATCGAGCAAATTAATAGGCAGCAGTTGCTGTACCGAGCGCTGTATGTTCGTTTTTCATCTTTGACTTCTGGTACCTTCAAATCGCTGTGAAGATGATCATTTCGAATGTATTAGATTGCTTTAATTAAGGATCTCAGTGCCTTAAATTGGAATCGCTGAATAATTTTAATTCTTGAGTTCCCCGTAATTGTAATCCGTCAGTCCACACTGGTTTGAGCATTATAAAGTTCCAATTTATAACTCGGAGAAAGCTCAGATTTCCTTCCTAAAAGCCAATACATCTTGTTGAACCTGAGTTCTAGTTTCTTACTTTTCTTCAGAATATGATCTTTCCAGCACAAGCGGCGATCAAACCACATTCCAAGGCACTTGACTTCCGAGTCTTGTGATAGAGGTTCATCAAATCACCTGCACCGATTTAGAAGTATTGATTTTGATTCTACACTTGTCTAAGCTGGATTGTAAGTAGTCGGATGCTTCAGCTGCGTACAGGCTTTTTGATAGGAAACTATGTAATCCGTAAATGCCGCTACCTCAACATCTTCCTGACGTGACATGTCGTGTGCGTATATGAGGTAAAGAATTGGGCCTAATATAGATCCCTAGTGAACGTTAGATGTTTCTTCGTCGAAATATAACTTCATCGGACTTTAAGTGTTATAACTCCGTTTTCGGTTCGGTCGACGATAAAATGAAACAATATTTATGTTTTCGAAATATTCTTAATTTATTATTAAACATAAAATGCATCCGTACTGTGTTTTTCAAACATTTTTCGAAAATATTAGCCAGTAATTTAATTCATCGATAGAAATACGTACTATGATACTATTTTCTGTCTTTAGAATGATAAAAATTTTTTATTAATACCGTACAGGTTAAATTGCTTTTACGTATTTATGACGTTCAGGTTTGAGACAAGGTACAGGTTAAGGAAACAAGGGAATATGAAATCGTATTCAAAATCCGCAATAGATTTAAATCAATTTATCTTCGTTGTCATATCTTCAGTTTAATACTAATGAAGGAAGCGAATATAAAGTTCTAACACGATATGTGTATTTAGTATACATATATATATATGCGAGTATATGTGTGTGAGTGAATTAGCATGAACGTCGATATATAGTATTACAGACTTCGTAAGTCTCCAGAAAAAGTTTCGAATTTTTTTACTCGATTTCATATGTGTAACATAGCTACATATATACGTATATATATTATATTTGTAGAAGCCTCTATTATGAAAAGCACGTAGGTAATGAGTGTAATTTTGATTTTGTACTATTTGAGTGAGTGGGTAAATATCATCTGTATGGGTATATATATATATATATATATATATATATATATATATATATATATATATATAATATATAACAAGTGAAGAATGAAATTACTAACGGAGAAAAAGAAATGTATAATAGAAAATGTTTTGGAAAAATGTCGGTAGTAAAGTTGAAGAAATAAAATATAAATAAAACAAGTTCGAACTTTGAGTATTGAGGACACGTGGTATTGCACGCGCGTACACAGGTGACGTCATCAGCTTATCAAATTATATGAATATATATATTTAATATATATATAAAATATCGCGTGTAAATCGCGTGGAAGGTTGGTATCCGTGAGGGCTGTAAGCCCTTATTTTTCGGTGAAGAAATAAAATAGAATGAAAAGTCGAAAATAGCTACTGCTTAGTCAGCTATTCGTGCTTTTTACTTTCTTGTACGTCTGCTCGAGTGTATTTTTTTATTTGCAATAGTAGTAGCTTTAGACTAGCTCAGTAGTGGTGTGTTGATGGTTTACCGGTAATAGTACTAGCTAATAGTAAATAGAAATAGTAATACTAAGAATGGTAATAGTATTTACCATATTCGATTTTTGAGTTTTCCAAAAGTTTCTTCATTTTTTCCAGTTCTATCCTTATACTTCAAGCATCTCTCTCTTTATATATATATATATATATATATATATATATATATATATATATATATCTTTAATACCTCTCCCCTTCATCTACAACCGGCCGACTTAGTTTAACCTTTATTTGACAAGACGACGACGCGATAAGTTTTTCATTCGTTGCTTTCTATGGCTTCTAGAATTTCTGTTTGATTTGCACTTACGTATATTTCAACCGTCGTCTATCAAGTGTACTCTTTCCCAGTGTGTTCTTTTTCCGTTTCGATTTTTAAACCGATGAACATTATGCTAAATTTTATATAAACACACCCACGCACATGCTCGCGTCTTGGATGACACAACGAACGAGCGAGTTTATATAGTTGCGAGAATTTATTTCAAAGAGCCGAAATTCGAACAGAAGAAGCCTTTTTCTACTCGTTTTTACTTTGTATTTTATATATATATATATATATATATATAAAAAATATATACATTCGTAATATTTTAGATAGTTGAAGAACTTCTGAAAACTTTCGAAACGAATCGATTTGGAGTGCTCGTTCGATCGTCGACGTAGTTCTAAGAAAATAATATCGTCTATAAAGTTCATTTACATCAGAAGCCGCTATGCACGAGTTATATAACCTAATCTTAACGAAGCTCCTTGTCTTAGATTAATTTTAAACGATGTTTTAGACGTATAAATGAAGATAATGTGATTTATATTTGGAGAATATACAGCAGTTACATTCAGTACTATCAATTGTCAACCGTCTCTTCCTAAATTTCCACGGTTCGACTTTCCCCCTCACCATCCCAAAAAAAAACTAAGCGTAACGGATTGCGATTCGGGCGTTACTTGTTACCGGAGGTATGCAGCTTAGAGATAAACACCTTACTGTATATTTCATACTGGAATTTACAATCCTAATTGTGTCTTCCGTGAATGTCTTTTTTAATAAAATTACGTTCTGTACTGTATCTGAAATTACTACGTTCACCGTGTATATGTTCTTTCTTCGTTTTGAGAATTTGGACGTAGCGATATTTCTAGAGAAGCTGTTCAGGTTTTTTGCGAGTTAGTACGTACAGTACCACGTTGGGTAAGCTGCATCCGCATGAAATAATAATAATAATAATAATAACTTCCCGTTAACGAGCAAGTCACGACGGCCGTGTTTTCGGCTGATACTATACAGTAACGACAGTTAGAAATAGTATAGAACGGTCAACCGTAAGAACGTGCAAGCCTACCTTGACAGTATTCTAAAACGACTGAAAAATTGAAAATAAGGTTTAGAAACTCGCGTGTTAATAACGAAACGGTCCGGTATTATTCGATGACCAAAAATTTAACCTGGTAAAATCGGGCGAAATATCCATATACGTATTTGTATACAAAATAAAAATGAAACGATTAAAGTTTGAAAATGATTAGGATAAAATGGCATCGTGGAAGGCAGAATATTATTTTACCGATAGATAAACTTTTAATATATACAATCGAATATTGAAATATCCAATTCGTTTTTGCGTAAATTACCCGAGATCAAAAAATTCACGCGTTCCAGAAATGAAACTAATTTAAGAGGCGACGCAGCTTTAATTCGTCCGGATGAGTTGGAGGCTAAAGTAAAGCTGGCGAATTCATCAAATAATAGTATAATACAGAAAAATACAGGATCATCCAAATCCTGTGCATATATATAATATATATATATATATATATATAGATATATATAGATATATATATATATATATATATATAATATATATATATCCCCGTCGGGGGTACTTTGTACCTTCCAGGGCCGGAGCTTTAACCGGAACGGGGCGCGTCCACAGGTGGCGGATAGTGGAACGGCCTACAGATATGTAGGTTAGCTGCGAATAAGACATCAGTCAAATAAGCAGTCGCGGACCAAAAGCGGCTACTGGTGGAAAGCCTCAAGTAGGTGATTCCAGTAGTGACAGGGCAATGAGACAAGAGGATGTGGACGGGCAGCTTGAGAAACTGCCTACTAAAAGTCCACAAAATCCTACGACTGTTTCACCCTCAGCGAGGTTTGGTCGCTATCAAAACCTTACACCGCTACCTCCTCAGTAGCAAACCGCTGCCTTGCGGTCTGGATCTTATCCAAAGGCTAGGGTGTCGCACCGAAATAGCGGCTTCCTTCCTTCCTTATTCCTGTTTTCCCATCATCTGTTTCCTTTTATTTCCTTGCCTTTCTTACCTCTCTTAATTCCTTCAGCACTCACTGTATTTCCGATGAATTTTTTGAACTTCTTTTGAAACCTCTGCATTATATTTAATTGTGTACATCGTTCACGCAACCGCACAATGCTAACCCGTATGTCTAATCGGACTTAATAATTACGTCATATAATTGAAATTTGTTTTCTAATGGAAAACAGGAGTACCTGCCGGGAAGTCAATTTATTTCCTGCAATTTTATTTTTAATGGTTTTCTTTTTTCAGTAATATGTTTTTTCCACGTTACTTTACCATCTGAATGAATACGCAAGTATGTTACATATTTTTCTTGGCTGATAATATTTATTTTTAACGGTCGATACGTGAAGTTTCGCAACGCGAAATATATTTATTTTCGTGTATCCCGATACGCCAGCGTGTCGGTTAGTTTTTAACTTTCAGTAAAAAGTTTTTGTAATTTAGTTGAAGTTTCGCTATTGTCTTTAGCTAAGAACACCGTATCGTCTGCTAACGTAGCTATTATCGCATTGTTATCAAGAGAAAAATCGGCGGAGTAGATTAAGTAAAGCACCGAGCGCCTAGGACACATTCTTGAGGCACGACGGCGGATACAGGGTAGGTATCGAAGAATTGATTTCGGATTTTAACCTGGCATGTACGATTTTCAAGGTAGGATTTTATAAGGTGGTAGTAAGGGTACTTTTTTTAAAAAATTTATATAGCATAGATGCCACACCTTATCAAAGGCTTGCTTGGCACAATTCGGTGTATCTGTTCTATGATCCGGCATCTTTTCCTCATTCAAAATTCCTTATATTTTATTTTTACCTCGAATAGAGAGAGAACAGTAGTGAGATATAAGGGAGGAGAGACGACCATTTAAAAATATATATTGGAATGCAAATTAGCAAGCTGATGGAATTACATAAGAAAGGAAAATCGTAAATATTTACTTGGATTAGTCGCTTCGTTAGATGCTTATCGTTTCTTGCAAGTGCCAAAGTGGGAAAAGTAACCATTGCGAATAGTTTTATCGTCATCTACGTGGCATGAAGCTGAGGGGTACACTTTTAAAATTAAGCTGTAAACGAAAAATTATTCTAGCGCTACAAACCAAAAAAAAGTATATATATATATATAATTTGTCGACGTCATTTTCGTCCTACGGTGGTCGTTTATAAATTCACGTTTTAACCCATAATTTCAAAATAAAGGAAATAATAATGATGATGATAATAATAATAATGATAATAACAATAAATCATAATGGTAATAAATGAATTTCAACGACGTAAATAAGAACAGTCAGTAACAACTCTGAAATCATTTATTTTATACGGGACATTAGGTTTTTTTTCACCTACATAATTCGTTTTTTTTTTTATTTAAAACGTTTATTTATTTCTTTTTATTTATACAAATAAATCCGGGCGAATATAGTGAGATTGTGTTATTGTTGACTTTTTGAAAAACATTTCGAGCAGTCGGTCTTTATTTCTAGTGTCCGTATTTTCAACTTTAGCGATAAGGAAAAAATTCTTTAAAGCGCGTACTCGTCGAGAACAGCGTTATTAGACAAGCTTCATTAAGTTCAACACTTACACGCGACTTTTACGCGTTTAATATGTATACATGTAAATATATATATATATATATAATAAAAATGCCGAATTCGTGCTACCGACATTTCAAGGGTTATAAATATTTGTTGAAATCGCTATCAGATGAGGAAGGGGTAGGTAGGTATAGTGTAGAAATGTTACGGGTTACAACATCGTCAGATGAAAGTACATATTTCATCGAAAAATGCTAATTTTCTCCGAAGTTGGGTCGGGCGGAGCATTTATTTGTGGGTAGTTGATTTCCACTCGAAGGTCCTGAAATAAATGACGGTTATACTAAAATACGAGTACCAGAAATAGAAATAAAGTCAGCTTATATCGACTGGGGTGAATAGAATTCAAGGATAGGAGGTAAATATATATATATATACACTACACGTATACACACACTTTTAGATATACGTACATATACATATGTTACATATGTATATAATTGGTACGTTATAACCGTATAACGGACACAAGTGCCGGTGGAATTTGTTGAAATTTTCCGTTTATGATAATAAATAATAACAATAAAGTATTAATAAGATACTTCATTTACACAATCTGAAGTTGATACGTGAAATTTATCACGCGGAATAATTATTTACAAAATTTTACTTAATCACCCGGAATGCTTGGGTGTATTTGTGTCTTTCTTACGGATACCGGGGATATAATCCCCTACAATGAAATTGCAGATTCATTAGCTAAAGCGGGGTTTTCTAATGTGTGGTATTCTCTTAAATATCTGCACACGATATCGTAAATTCGGGAACAGACATATGTGGAGAATATATACAACAGTCACTATCGCTCCGTACTATCATTTAAAATTGTCTTTTTCCTAAATTTCCATTTTTCTACTGTTTTAAAATTATTAAACGCAAACGAATTGTATTTATCAGCAGATTCAGATTCGGGCATTACTTGTTATGTTCCTTATGCAACTTAGAGAAATTTCTTACCGCCCTCACCATAGTGGTCGTGAAATTTGCAACCTTGGTCACGTGTCTTTTTCGAACATCCTTCTTTAATAACATTATGAGCTGGGATCCAGAGGAATGTCACTTTCTGACTCGACCCCGCCAGTACGAGCTTCATCACTTTCTCGGCTATGGGGTGCTGATCATGGTTGAAACCGTCGCAGAGAGTGCGGAGTGCTGAGAGTCAGAACATATAATCGAAGGTTTATCAACATCCGAGCTCATTATCGTCTTATTTTTCAGAACTTTCGTAGTATTATCTATTCTCCATATACGTTAAATTGGCGAAAGAATACATATCTTTGTCTTACTCCCCTTTTCGGGTTTGAAAGCGTTCACTCAAAAGCTGAAAAATGATATTTTCAATCAATACGAACCTTCTTTAACTTCCGCAGCTAATCCGAAAAGTCCAGTTCACTTTATCTGGAAACGCGATGGTAATTGGATTCACATAGTGATAAAGAAAATGTGTTCGTTAAATATCTTGTCAACATCTTTACTCGAAATGCTGGAATTAAGATGTTACCTATGTTTAGCCTCCCATTAAACCAGCGTCGCCAGAAGTGATTAAGAATGTAAATAGAGCTATCTCGAAATAGCTTGTGGGTACAATTTAATAGTTTGCTAATATCTTAAAGGAATTACGACGTAAAAGCTTATTACCGCTAACGTATATACTGAACGGCATGTTGAGATTAGCTTACTATCGTGCTCAGTTAAAATTTTCGAAGATAGTAGTCGTATCAAAGTCTAGTAATTACAATTACCAGTGATATCGAAATTATTCGAAATTCTGTTATTAAACGGAATGATTCCTTTAGTGGAAGAACGTCAAATTATACCATTCCGTAAGTACGGATTTGGAGCCGAATACTCTACAGTCCAACTAGAACATAGGGTGGTACAAAAAATTGAATCAGATTTAGAAGGGAGGATTTTCGATGTCCCTGATGTTAGAATTAAAAAGATATTTTTAAAGCATTACTAGGAGTTGATATGGAGATGAATTATCTAACATATACCCAAGATAGGAGCTCTTCAAGGAAGGTGTACTGTTACTGCATCTTATTTTTACAGTCTATTTACGCGTTGAAAATAGCATCGTAATAGCAACTTTTACTGATGACGCCGCCCATTTGTACTTCGATGAAAGTCAAACAATAGCAAATAGTAACCGTGCTATTGAATAAAATTGTGTCATGGTGTAAGACATTGCGAATTAAACGATAATACATCTACATATATATTATTTACAAATCATCATACAGAGTCAAAGTACAACAATTAATAATAAAATACTGTTAATTAATAAAGCTGTTAAATATCTAGGCCTGTACTTAAACTGAAAGTTAATGTGGCGTACTACGATAAATAAATAAAATGAAATTCTACCCAATGGTTAGTTGTTAATGTTCCATGATATGCAAGGAACCAAACTTTTATGTCGCAATTAATTTTATATCCCGTCTACCGACAGCATATAGGATAGGTGTATGTTTAAATATATGTATATATATATTTTTTTCAATACGTATATACGTATATTTATTTATTCATTTTTACATGTAATCGGAGTAAAACTAGACACTATATAAAATATTATATCTATATATGTATACATTTCGCGGCCAGACAGTTGCTAAATCGCTCGTTTTCCAGCTTTTTTCGTCACATAACTCCTAATTATCACTTGACAGGATGGGAAATGTCATTCAACAATGACACTCCGAACTATCTCTCCAATTATTTAAGCCGGTTGGGAAGATCTAGAGGTGTGTGATAGTTCAATCTACGGGGACCATTGGCATGATTTAGTAAAAATGAGATGTAATTATACACGATCAGAAAAACCCTGGTCTATAATATACATTGTGTACAATCATACGTATTTACAGTTTTGTTGTACGATGTAGAATTAGACACGCTTTAATAATAATAATAGATAAACTGAACGTTTAGACGCAATGGAGGTGTGGTCGCTTGGTAGGGTGTTGAAGATTCCGTAGGTCACCGAAACACTCAAAACGAGATTCATACAAATGGCAAAGACCGGAAGAAAGTCGGTTAAATGGAGAAGGAGAGTTCAATATTTCGTGCACATTATTAGACGATGAAAACTTAAGATTCTAAAGAATTCATCGTAATGGGAAGATTTAAAGTCGAAGACGATGCATCGAAATAAGCTTAATCCGAGATCTCATCGGAGAAGCGGCAGTGTCAGAGTTTTTAGGTACCGGCATTTTGCTATAAACGTATAACTTCTCACAGCCTCGAATTATCCAAAGTTCATTCGATAACCCAGTTTTCTCTATATCGTTAAACGTAAAATTTCAAAGTCTCGAATTTTCTCCTCCAAAGTTCAAATTCATTCGACGACCATCTATTATATCATACATAGTAGTATTGACTGTACATAGTACTTTACCAGGTTCGTTGTAACCGTTAATTTAAATCCTTCCGAATCCGCGCATTTTTCATGTTCAGAAATGTTTCCTTTGTTCTACCCCTGTTCGTGTTATTCTGTTAATAGATTTATTTCATTTATTTATTTTTTAAAACCGCGTGCCGAAGTACCGAAATGTTGAGACTTTCTGAAGAGTTCGATAAGTATCAGTTGTCTCCTTTTGTCGCTTTATTCTACGTCTGCGCTACTGCAAGCGATATACTTATATATTTATATAAATTACTTTTTTATTTTATTTAATTTGTACAAATTACTTTTTTATATTATTTTATTCATTTTTTTAGTGTGCACCTATTTAATAAGCAGTCTGCCGATTGTGAATTACGCTTCAGCGGAAATGTCTCTCGATCTGTAGATAATCAAGTTTAGATGGTAATTTGCAAAAATCATTCGTCGATTTATGTGAACTTCGAATCGGATTGTCGTGCAGTGTTGATGACGTATATTACGATTATAGTATTTTGCCGGAAAATGTTTCCGATAAATTTTATGTATCACGATGTAATCGTTGAAGCAGCATCGCATATTAGAACTTTAGACTGAAACTATACGATAATTCGATTTCAGATTTCCATTTCGCCGCGCGAAAACTACATAGATCGTTAGCTTATTTCTTGAAACGAGGTATCAATTTTTCTTCCTAGAATTCGGTATAATAACCGGGGAAGGAAGTATCTGAATTTTTTCTACACGTTTCGATAATATTCGATCATTACCGATATAAAATTTCGACATCTTATTAAAAAAAAAATCTACACGTGAAAAATAGATTTAGAAAAAACATAATAAACTACACTTCGCTATATCGAACGACATCATCGGGCGAAATAACTTCCTTATTATATTATACCTAACTACGCTACCGTTATTTGTCTTTTTCCATCTCTCCACCTTCCGGACGACAACAATCCTTACTCTAATACTTATTTCCTCCTCGAAAGTTCATACCCTTTCTTCAAAAAAAAAAAACACAACAGTTATTTCGTATTTTTATTTCATCCCTTTTTCGATTTAGAGCGAATAGAGAATTTTTTTCTGCAAGGGTTGCTATAGTTCCCTACCACGTATTCTAATGTTAACCTTCTAGGAAAACACAGTAAGGAAAAAAATAAAAGTTTTTTCATTTTTTTCTTTTTTTAGTAGTATACATCGTATAGAGCGAAATCAGCACGTGGATATTACGGTAGACGATAGAACACACGTATTAGAGTAGAGTTCGTTACACTTTCAAAATGACGACGTCAAATTCACATACGCCGATACGTAGTGGTTGTCGTTCTATCCGTTATTTCATTCTGTACATACGTAATTTCGTCTCGTCGCTACAGCTCAAAGCTCTCGAGCTTTTCACAATCCACACTCGGTCTCTGCCGCAGCTTTCGGCCCTATTCCATTTCCCCCCTATATACCTCGTTGTAGTCTTTACAACGCCTAATACGCGGATACACGATAAAAATTCCCGAATATCTCTTATATATACATCTATATATATATATTTTTTATATATATAAAACCGACATTCACGACCACTAAACTATAGAGACCGCGATATCGTTTGTTATAGGCTACTACTAGTTTTTCATTGTTACACCATGGTCGTTCGGAAGACATACCGACCTTTCATTTTTTTTTTACATGTCGATATAGACAAACTGCTTTCTTTTCTAATATATACGTATATTTTACTATTATTAGGATTATTTTCTTATTCCGCCGTTCGAGTTGAGTTTTCTGGTTAAATTGAACAACAGCCAGCCATCCGTAACGAACAACCTATAGCTAAAGGGATTCTGTCGGTGTATGCGCGTTAGTGTTTAGAGAACAGAAATAAATAATAGTACGATGCCGAGAAAATTGGATACACGAGAAAGAAAACGGTTATATATATATATACATATATATATACATATATATTAACCCCCTTATCCACCACCGACCCGATAAAATGGAAATAAAAATTGGAAAAGCTCTGTACGCGTAAAAGAGGTACTATCTAATTTGAAAGGGATGAACTCTCACAAATAACTACCACTAAAATCTACGTGAACTGTATATACATATATTAATGCATAGGTCTACTCTAGGGCCTTTGTAACTGTCGAAAAGACGTAATTCGTTTTCCGTCATTTTTCATACGACTGTAATCTATTTTTTTTTTATTTCACACACACACACACATATATATATATATATATATTAAATTTATTCCTATCAATTTTATTTCTATCACGAAATAGAGAAAGTATCTTATTTTCCTTTCGTGTGGATACGCCCTATTATTTGTGTTCTATACGTCATCGCGATTTCTGTTCATCTTTCTACGATCGTATTCGACCAACCATTTGACTAATAAAGGGGGACACCAATATATATATATATATATATATATATATATATATATATATATATATATATATACAATCGAGAACTCGTAAAAATAAAAAGTTTTAAGTCACGCGTGCTATATGACATTAGCCTTAAGAAATAAAAATATAAGTAATTTTAAAGCGTTTCGATCGTTCGTACTGGAAAAAAAGATCAATTAAAATTACATGACGGCTAAATTTTCTACTGGTACTGACAACTTGCAACCGTTTATATTTAAATTGTGTTCTGATCTATTAGAAAAGCCTTTAGTGTATCTGTTTAATCTAATATTAAAACAGTGCATTTGGCGTAATTCTCTTAAAACATCTAAAATAATACCGGTATATAAATCGGATGATCGTCAGCTAATCGCCAATTATCGACCTATCTCTATACTCTGTACATCTGCCAAATTATTAGAATCTATAATATACGTTGGGTTGAACAGTTATCTACTGACTAAAATTATGCCTGAGCAACACGGATTTATGAAGCACAAGTCCACTGTGACAAATCTAGTTACATACACTGATCAGATTTCTAGATTCATGGATTGTGGTTTACAAGTTGATAGTATTTACACTGATTTTAGTAAAGCATTTGACACAGTTAGTCATTCACATCTATTGAATAAACTAAAGTTGCTTGGACTGTCAAAAGATTTTATAATATTATTAGAATCCTATTTATATCACCGTAAGAGCTATTGTATAATGGCTACCATTCTAATACATATTCACCTACTTCAGGGGTTCCACAAGGTTCTTATTTGGATCCCCTTCTATTCCTAATTTTTATCAATGATATTGGAAAGAACCTTTGTTCAAAATTTCTTTTATTTGCTGATGATCTCAAAATTTATGCTCCTATATCTTCACTAGTTGACTGTGAATCTTTACAAATAGATCTAGATAAGCTGGTTCTGTGGAGCAAAGAAAATAATTTACCTTTCAATTATGACAAATGCGTCCACATGAGTTTCTGTAGAAATAGGTACTCGTTCATTTACACGATGAATGGTAAGCAGATAATTAAAAAATCTGTGGTGCGGGATCTCGGAGTTAATATTGATGACAATTTAAAATTTTCAATACATGTAAGCGATGTTGTTAATCGCTCTTATAAAATGCTAGGTTTTATTATAAGAAATTCATTTAGAGATCCTTGGACGCTACTGTCGCTTTATAATGCATTAGTGCGTAGTCCTTTAGAATAGGGATTCGTATTATAATAAATACATTAGGTTAATTGACAAAGTTCAGTGTAAATTTTTAAAATATCTATATTACCGTATATCAGGTATTTACCCTAAATATATGAATTACGATATATTTAAGAAATATAATGGATGTGAGGTCTTTACACTACAGAAGGAAAATAGCCAAATTAAGGTTTCTTCATGATGTATGCAACGGTAGAGTTCATAGTGAGTATTTAACATCAACCGTTTCCTACCTTGTACCAAGACCAATTTTTTTAGTGAGCCGCGTGCACGAATAAACCTCGGTTTAAGTTCTCCGTTGCCGTCAGCTTACCGCTTATATAATTCTCTTTTGAATATATTTCCTTGTATGGATATATACTTTGATAACAGATATTTCTGTAATAAGTTGCTTCCCGAACATATTTTGCGATGAGAACAGGAGTTTCGCTGTTATCTATTCCGATGGTTTTAGATTGTTATTATGTGGTGTGTGTTTGGTATATGTGTTCCTTTACTAATGTACATGTAGTATATACGTTAAGGTTTATATTGTATTTATTAATTTGTTGAAGATTATTTTCCCGTTTATTTCGAGTAAGATTGTGTGAATGGGGTGTGAATGATGTATGTTTTAATGATTATGAGACTTGTGAATGCGTGTAGTTTTTCTGGCGTGTTTAATGGGTGTGAGGCTGGTGAATGTGTTCAATGTATTTTTTTTTGTATTTAATTTTTTTTACTTTTAATTTTATAATTCAGAAAAAATTATTCATTGTATTATTTTATTTATAAGCCTACACTATAATTGGCTGTTAGCTGTTGTGTGGCTTCATTAAATAAATAAATAAATAAATAAATAAGATGGCGAACGATGGGAAAATCGAATAAAATCACTTTCTATCAATGAAAAATAACGTATTGCACGCAATATGGCATAAGTGTAGGAAGGAAATATTAAAAAAGTATATATATATATATATATGTATATATATATATATATATATATATATATATATGCGCATGAACCTGTACCATTGAGCTATGTGGATGCGATTCGAACAACAACGTAAAAAGAATCCAAACATATAAAAACAGAATGATAGGTGGAGTTCGCCGGTATGTCTCCAACGACACTCAACATAGGGACTTCGACACCGAACGCTTAAATGAAGAAATTAAGTAGAGCGATGGTCAAACATTTATCCGAGCTATAATATCGTAATAATCCGCTAGCAACTGGTGTTCAAAAAACATATAGCGGAAGACTCAAACGTAAAAGAATCATAAACTACAATTAGCCACTTCGCGAGGCTGCTGCTGGGCAGATCTCTAATTTTCATGATATATTTGCGACTCTTTGTCAGGTGATTTTTATTTTTTCCGATTTAATACGGCTTTTTTCCGAGTTATACGACAGTTTTGGTTTATTTCCAACTTCTTCAAATCGTCCGTTATGACTTCGTTATATCTCAAGCTCGTCCAATGGTCTTTTCCCATTCATTAAAACTTCATAAAACAATTGTTTGAGAATACATTCGTCACCCATACGGATCGCGTGTTCCACCAACTTGGATTGATTTTCTGCGCTAAAAGTTATGCTACTAGTCGCTACGTGTTGAGATGATAAAGAATTGTTTGCACATTTAACTAGAGAGTTGCAAAATATATCGAGTAAATTAAATCAAGAAGAGAAGAAATTAGGGTTCAAAATCTATTTTGGAAAACTAAAATAAATGGCAAGTCACATCCTAAGATAAACATTGAATGGGACACAGCGAATAAAGGTCGTCAAACTAGCTTAATTACATGTTTAAATCACCAAATGTCAAATTTCTTAGTCGTATTTGATTCAAAATTATTCTGGCCTTCTCTCATATGGTTACACGAAGAACAGGATATTTTAAATCCATAGCGTCCTGAAAAGCTATCCATTAAAAAATACACAATATCTGTCCTCAGTTACTCGTTAACACATATAAAACTTTAATCTTATCCTGGAACATCAATGCGTATCGGGTGTATTCAAGTCAAATAAGCTGTTTTAAAATCTCTTGACTCCATTCATCATACTTCCCTGAGCACAATTCTTGGCGTTCATAGAACCTTATCCTCTTTTTTAGGTATGTATCCTGGCTGGTGTGCCACTTCTTTCCTTTTACAGAAATTACTATTCATATTTAGACATTCTCATCTACCATTTACGCAATCATTCTTACCCTTATCCCGACCTCGCTTCACTCTCTTGTGTTCCAAATGATCACCGGGAATTCTCGATTTTCTGTACAAAAACAACATAAAATTTCCTATAACACGCTCGATTAAATTTTTAACACAATGGAATCATTTGAAAATTGACATTAATATAAAATCTTCTATCCTTAGATCAAAAAACTTTTAATAACCATAGACAAATATGCTGACTGCATGTCTGTGTATATGGATGGTGAAAAACCGGGTATAATATTACACAAAACGGCGGCAGGCAGTGTTCCTTTGAAGTGTGTGGATTAATCCACTTATTTTGACTAATTGACTGGTGCACGATTTTTTTTTGTGCTGTTTACAATACATTTATCTAAAATCTCACTGAAAAACAAAATACTCGTAATTACAGATTTCACTACGCCTCTCCATATCCACCCCACAACCCGAAAGTATCCATTAGTCAGACAGATTCAACAGTTAACCTCGTGAAAAACAACTACAGGATGACATACGAGTACTTAAACATATCGGGGTGCCTGACAACGAAAGGGTAGATGTGGCGGCACGGGTAAATATTTATTGTCCTGTGGGAACGGATGCGATCCAACGTTCGTTACCAAAGAAAATATTCCAGTACAAATCCGAGTAGGAATGAAGGTCGTAGTGGTATTTTCGACTAAACTTTTTAAGAACCATGAAATCAACAAGTATACCGTGGTGGTTACTGGATGGAACGATTTTATAATAATTAATAATCTAACAATTGAACGCATGTCTTTACCAGTACACCGTTCAACCTGTCCTGTTTCCAATCATATTATCTTTCAGTTATTCTCTTAACACGCACCAAATTTATAACATCCTGCTTGTCTTTGAACATGAATCCCCCTCTTCAGAAGATTATCGTTAATGATCCTCCATCAGTCGCCCTAACGCTGGCCTGCATTAAATTAAATGAAATCGTTTATACTATTTAACGATCAGTAATTACCGTAAGCCGTAATAACATAGGTAGTTATACACGGCCCATAGTAATTAAAATCAAAGAAATATATTCGTGTGGACGAAAGTAGTCATAACGTTCTAGTGGATGGATCTTTTTAACTATTTAATTATTTAATATTTGTCATAAATACGGGGAGAGCGAATCGGGAGATGAATGTATGTCCTAATCTAGATAAAATCCGATAATTTTTATTAAAATTCGTTAAGTGTTCGTATTTTTAATTTTATTAAAGTGATTTCACGTTTTAGGTGTTTCAATGTCTACCAAAGCGTTAACCGAAAATTATTATGTGAAATGTATATATATATATATATATATATATATATATATCGTAAGTACAAATTGTTATTGTTCATTTCCATCTAACGTTCATTTATGAAGTAAGTTTGCATTAGAGAAAGCGAAGAAGGCAGAGAATTTATGGCAACGAAAGACGCTTAATAAGTATGTACAGTTTGTTAAAAAATAAAGAGGTTACAATAAAAAAAAATCAAAAATGAAAAAAGGAAAATAGTTAAATATATGGGTCTGTGGGTAAATTACTAGAAAATTTAAGCAAGTAGTATTAAACAATCGTCATCATTACTCTACGGCTGATATCGTAAATCCTATCGTTAGCGTTATTAAAACGTATACACACACGCACACCCTGCCACTACTACGTCCCTTTTGAAGTGTGAAAGTATTAATGAAAGAAAAGTTCAGACAGATATGGTATATATATATATATATGTACTTAACTTGTTGCATTTATCATTAACGACTACGCTTACTGAAGAAATGCCTTTATGGCGGAGCGATTCAGTTTCTTCCAACCATCTCATCAATACCTACCCTCGCTTTATTTATTTGTAAAACTTTTTTTTAATCATACACACGCACACACACACATACATAAAATTTTGTGTGATGATGATTTTTCCTTTCGGCAGCCGTTTAAATATTCCGTCTTCGTTTTCAGTTTTCTCGTGAAAAACGTAGAAGCTCATTAACTCCCTCGCGAACTGTTTAAAGCTACTTTTTTTAAAATCCCTTTTTAACACACACACACACACACACACACGTATATAAATATACAAACACACATATACTATGTATTATGCGCATTCCTGAGACACATGGCCTACCTACTGCCTTGTTTTGGAATTACTAATAATGAAACGAGGAGAAAATGCCGACGTCAGCGAACCCTCCGAGTCTGGCAATTAACCGGAGTGGCTTTATTTTCTTTTCCAATTGCTTGCGCGGTGTTTTCCTTTTCACGGAAAAGCTCATATTTTCCGACCTACCCTAAGCGGTTCATTATTTTTCGCGGCGTTCTTTCGCAAAAATTCCCCCTATTAAAGATATCGTACAACGTAATTCCAATTATTTATTTTTTAATTATTTATTTTCATATTCAACATTTTTTTTTTTACTTTACAGAGGATGCCATATTTGAACGAGGTGCGATTGGCTGTACCGTAATAATGTGAAATTACAAGCTATTTACGCTAAATACGAATATAGCTTTAAATTAGATATTGTACAAACAAGAATAAATAATTTGAACAGTGTGGAATGCAGTGATTTTTAGAAAATAAATAAACAATAAAAGAGGTTGTTAAAATCACCACATTTTATATATAATATGACCGCAAACCTTTTCGGCTATTAAGCCACCATCGAGTGCGTATGAAAAAAAAAATATATATATATAAAAATATATACAATTTGTAGAAATATGAAAGAAAAACAACCTAAAATAAAATAAAATACGAGGAAATACTTAATTTATATGTAAAATATTGCAAAAAATAATAAAAATAGTTTTGATTATAAAATAATTCTACGATTTTAACTACTTTTTTGTTGTTTAATTAAAAATAAATATGTTAATAAAAACTTAATTGTCGAATAGGTAAACATTAAGGTAGAAATAAGTGGTTTAATATTATATACTATATAATTATTTACGTATATAAACATATATGAATATACATACACTCAATATAAAAGAACGGAAAATAAAATATATTGTTCTTAAGATCAGAGAAGGCGGATTATTCATGATTGCCATGCAAGGGAAAATACCATCGAAACGAGTAAGGGGAAGACGAAGGCTGGAATTGGTCACTTCGAACGTGACGCCACATGACTTGGCTGAAATTATAAGAAAAGCCAGAGATCGGAACATATGAAAGATAGTATGATGTGTGCAAACTCCTGAACAGGAGATCCGACTAATATGATGATGGTGTATATATATATATATATATATATATATATATATGTTTATATGGAGTAATAATTAAAAAAAATGAAACAATAAAGTTAAAAATGTTCATAACTAATAACGAAGCTTTCAGGCGGTTACGCCATTTTCAAGTTAAAATAAAAATAAATTACAATAAATAATAATAAATAAATATATAACGATAGTAATAAGTAAAGCAGTATATGAAAAATATATACTTCACTCAAAAAATAACCAACATCTAGTTCACCCAGTTCAGATGCTTGTCAATGGGTGGTATATTGTAACCTATAACAAGTATAACATAGAATTTAGCAATAAGGAATATAAAATAACACATTATTAAAATCGATTAGTAACAACGAAATAAAAGACAAGAATATACTAACGAATTTAGGAGCATGTAAATTAAATTGTAATCTTCGTGAAAAAGAATACATATGAGAAATAGACGGATAAGAACTTTTAAATTCGTACATGAATAATGATGACAAATTATTGTTTTGAAAACATTGTAAAGAATTAGAACGGAAAATCGATACCGACATTATAAAAGTCTACATAAAGAAAAACGTTATAAAAAAAAAAGAAAATTACTAAAGAAAAATGGAAATCATAAAAGAAAGAGATAAAAATAATTTAATTAAATTCAACGACAAATTTTGATGAAGAATTAGTTTTAAGAAGTATTTTATAAATTTAATCGATTTTTATACTAGATAAAGTGTTTTCATTTTTTTTTCTGGGTAGTTTGTGAGTTTGCTTACGCACATATTACTGTTATTTCACTTTGCTATTACATCTAGCTTAAGTACTTTCATGCATCTTATTTAGTTTTTTGTCGTGTTTTTTATATACTTTGATATATTCCTATATTATATATATACATAATTTTTATTTATGTTCACTTGAAAATAGTTTAATAGGCGAAAAGCTTTGTGTGTTGTTTAATAAAAAAATTTGATGATTTTAACTACTTATTTGCTGTTTATTTTTTAGAAATCACTACATTGGACATCAGCTCAAATTATGTACATTCTTCTTCTGTGTCGTTGTCTGGGTTCAGACATCGTGGCCAATCATGAGCACATTTCAACTATTTTTTCCATTTCACTCCATTTTGAGCTTCTTTCATCATCTGTTATGTTGATAAGTCTGTTGTGGTTTTGATGTAATCTATAAATTGGGTCGGAGGTCATCCTCTATTTCTTTTACTTTCTGTTATTCCTTGTATGACGATTTTTTTTTCAATCCATCTCGACGCATCATATGACCGAGGAATCTCAGATATCGTCTTTTTGTCAATTGCATTAATCTGTTTTTCGACCGATTCGCAACTTGTCTAATATTGAAGCATTAGAGCGATGCTTGATAGGCGGTATCCTGAACCTTCATCTGTAACGTATATTCTTCGGCATAACGTTTTATTAAGCGTCCATGATTCCGAACCGTAGCTTACTATTAAGACTAGCGTTTCCACTAGTCTGTTTTTAGTTCCTACTGTTATGGAATGGTCTTACCATATTTTCGTCAGTTTAGCTAACGCACTTTTCGCCAACTCAATACGGTTTTTCTACTTTCCCATTATCTGTGATCTGGACTCCTAAATTGATAACTTACTTTTTCCGATATCCGGTATATATGTGAAGGTTTCAGGCAGTTTCTTAGCCCTACCAACGGTGACTATGTCGTATTTTGCACAGTTTAGTATTAAATTTGCCTTCGTTGTAGTAGTGTCTCTCACTTGTTACTATTAATAACGTATCATCTGCGTAGCGTAGTTTGGAAATTTATCTTCCACCGATCGTTATTCCGCCGTTTTGATTTTCCGTTGCCCGACACGTAATTTATTCACTATATATGTATATATTAGAGCATAGGTGGCAGTATGCAAAACCTGCCTCATCCCTTTTTCCGTCTAGAAACTTCCGGATTTCGGATAGAGTTGTCCGTCTATTTTCACCTGCACCATATTTCTTTCATACAATTTTTACATTATCATTATAATGTGTTCAGGTATACCGGATTATCTTAGAATGTACCACAATCTATCCCAATCAACCCTGCCAGATGTTTTGATATAATCTAGGAAGCATAGTACCGCTGGTGAATTTAATTCGTAACATTCCTCCACGTTTTTTAAAAGGAAGCTAATTGTACTCTGGTGTCTTTTCCAGGCATGAAATCTGTCTTTTCGACTGCGGTCAGCGACAATATATAATATTTTAAGCGCTCTTGTATTATGTATAGCATTATTTTGTCTAGCATGATTAATGACAGCAATGGGCGCGTCCCGTATCACGTCCTCGTCGTGCGCCTGGTAACATTGTTTATATAAACAATGGCTAAGAATACGGGAAACAGTCGGCGAACTGTGCTGTGCACCTCACGCCACATGGGTAGTAATATGTTGCTACATAGCAGAAGAAAAATCAGAATATGTCAAGCCATTTGATGAATCGGAACTGACTACGGCTATAAAAAATCTGAAACTCGTAAAAGCTGCTGAGATCGACGAAATCTACCCAGAATTTATAATACATTTAGCGAAAAACGCAAAAGGAAATGGATGTCAAATTTATTTGAACAAATTTTAGAAACCAGTCGATTGCCAAAATTGTTCAAAATATCAAAAGTAATAGAGCTATACTAAAACCAGGGAAAGACCCAAACAATGCTGAAAATTATAGACCCATTTCATTGCTCGGTATAATATACAAAAACTACTAGAAAGATTAGTGTACAACCGTATAGCTGACACTGTAAATAAACAAATACCAATTGAGCGGGCCGGTTTAAATTTAGAAGCTGCGTCGGTCAAATAAGTGCGCTTACATCATATATCGAGGATGGTTTGAAGAAAGATTAAAAATATCGACCGTTTTTATTGACCTCTCCTCGGCCTACGATACTATATGGCGATGTGGTTTACTCGCTAAAGTACTTGAAGCAATTCCTTGTAATAAAATACACTCGCTACTAAATAACACGACCAGTAATCGTAAAATAAGAATGTTTCTAAATGGAAAGCACAGCAAAACTCGAATTTTAAACAATGGTTTACCACAAGGATCGTTGCTTGCTCCGTTATTATTTAATTTATATATTGCCGACTTACCGCAAACGAAAGCTCGCAAATTTATATATGCGGACGATATAGCTCTGGCTACACAAAGTACAAAGCTTCAAATAACAGAGGACATCTTACAGGACGATCTATTATCATTAACAGGCTATTTTAACAAATAGCGTTTAACATTAAACAGAGACAAAACAAGTGTATCATGCTTCCATCTTAATAATCAGTTATCAAGTATGAAACTGAACATTACAATCGGCGAGCATAAGCTAAAGCACGAAGATTACCCAAAGTATCTGGGAGTAACTTTGGATCGATAACTAGCCTACCATAAACACTTTGAGAACACTGCCGCCAAAATCAGAACACGGGCCAATATAATTTATAAATTAGCAGGAACAACATCTAAGAATTTCAGCACTCGCGTTGATATACTCAGCGGCCGAATATGCTGCACCCGTATCGCTGAACAGCACTCACACAAGGAAGATTGATATAGATCTAAATGCAGCTCTTAGTATAATCTCTTGCGCAACCAAATCCACTCCAGTGAAATGGTTGTACTAACGTACATTATGCCAGCTCATATTAGAAGGAAAATTGCAAAAAGAATGGTCAAAATACAAAAATGACACTAATATGGAAAGATCATTCGATAAAAATAACAACGGGAAAACGATTAATGGAATCACTGATATTCTCGATAGTTATGGGTCAAAGTCGTGGACAGTAAACAAATCATTATGCAGCAAAAACTAGAATCCTTTGAAATGTGCTACTACATGCGTATGCTTAGGATTTCGTGGATGGAACGTCGGACTAATGCGGCTATTCTAAATCAATTCGGAATAGAGTAAAAATATAGGTTGGTTCTAGCGATAGAAAGAAGATGTCTTAACTTCTTCGGTCATGTTGTACGGCTCGATGGATTGGAAAAGTACGAAGAGTAATAGCAGGAAAAAGACATCCAAGGCATGACGGGATTGTTAACACGGTAGCTAATGGAAAATGATAAATGGCGGAATTTAATTGGAAAAATTATATGATTGGTCACGACGTCTGAAAACAGACAACGAAAGAAGAAGAATAAGAAATGCCATTCGTAAGGACTATCGTCTCTCTTATTTAGGCGTCTAATGAAAGCGTATTCGCGTTATCGTTCGATGATTTTAGTCGAATATCGTATAATACAGAAATAGATTCTTGAGAAATATCTCGGAATTAGCCTGCCGGGAGTTGGAGGTTTCATTATTCGGACACGACTGATTAAGCGTTCAGTTTTGGATAGGTCGATGATGCGTGAAAATAAGTTCGGAAAATGTTTTTTTTTTCATCTTTTCACGTTGTGTTTCATTTTTCCGATAAGGCGGAAGGAGTAAAAAATGTCGAAATTTCCTGATGTATCGTTTCATTTTCGACATTTTTTCTTTTTATTTTCGAAAGAACACCCGTGTTAGTAAGAACGGAAACGGATGAGAATGAGATAACCCGAACGAAAAATCAGTTCTGAGAATCGAATAACGTACCAGCGAATGGAGAAGAGGGAATAGGGACTTGTACCGTGCGTCGAAATCTAAAGAAACGTATCCATATACATGCACACATACTAACATATATATATATATATATATGTATGTATATATATATTTTTATATATATATATATATATTTATGTATACACTTATGATATATACGTATGATATATTGAAGACGGATAAATCGTGACGAGCGATTCAGATAGAGACTGGAGAAATGTATAATATATTACGTATGACGAGATACGTACATCTGTCGGAATACGTGGAAAATCCGGAGGAGGTAAAAAAAGTCCCGCGAAAGAAAAGTTGCTAACTATAGGGGTTGCGACAAGAAACGAGACTAGGGGTTGGTTCGTTGAACTTTCGGCGAAGGGTTTCCTCCGTAAGCACGCGAATATAGAATTGTGAAATAGTAATATTAAAGTTAGTATTAGAATTCGTATTAACTGATAAGATTGGACGTAGTGAAAACTTATTCGGCCGATATCTATATATCTATATGTGTATTCTATCTATCCATCTATATATATATGTGTATTACATACCAGTTGTTAGTGAAAAAAATATAGAAATTGTTTAGAAAAAATATATAAATATATACGTACAATTGTGTATACAACATACATATAATTATTATCTACGTAGTAACGCAGAACACGCTGTTTATAGGATTAGACGAAAACGTACTGTCGTATATACGTGCAGTAGCACTATAAGCGGCGGAAACACGGACTTTAAACAAAATAGATTGACAGAAAATTGAGACTTTTCAAACGCGGTGCTGGCGACGCATGGAAAAATCTAAATGAAGTTTTTAACCGAATACAAGAGGAACCGTCGCTCTTGAAAACGATTAGGAAAACAAGAATGAAATGGATAGGGTACGTGTTATGACACGATGGCCTATTGAAAGATGATATAGAAGGAAAAATATTCAAGTGCGAGCCGAAAGGAAGATAGAGACAAACACTGATGGGCACGATGAAAAAAGAAGCGAACATCACGAGCAACATTGGCTTGAAATGGTTAACAGCAAAACGGAAAAAAATCGAGTACCGATGGGCCGGATTAATCCAAGAACAGATATGCCGATCGATCAATATATACATACATACATATATATATATATATATATATATATATATATATATATATATATATATATATATTATACGTATAAAACGGTTGTTTAAGTTAAATAATCTTTTTTACGTTTGTTTCAATTAATAGGGCATAGCGGTAAACAATGGCGCAGTTTAGAGCCCAAGTTAATCTTTTATTTTCGAAAAGATAATTCGCATATTTCTGCGCCCGCGACATGTTAAGCACGATGCGACTTTTTTAACACAATGATAGTGTGTCACCGATAGTCTGACAAATAACTGAAGACGGTTGAAACTGTGTTTTTTTTTTAATTATACTTTATATCGCAACTGACAAATTTCGATCGTTACTTAGCAATTGATTAAATATGATTAAGCGTTTTATATAGGGATGGTAACTCAATCTTTCTGAATTATATAATGAATACTTAAGATATCCAAAAGCTTATTTCGTTGGAACTGTCCAACAAATTTGGCACAAGTGGATTCGCAGTTAAGTCGGGTAATATGTTTATTCGCTCGTCTTTTGATTTTATCCTTTTCTCGAATGTGTCGTTTAATTTTTTATTGAAGATGCAATTTGAGACATTTCAAAGGGTTGCGATACTCGTACAAAACCCGGATTATATCTTACATATATTTAAAAGAGCAACTCTTTTATATATATATATATATATATATATATATATATATATATAATCATCATCATAATCATCGTCATATTGTTCGTTGCCGAACTTCATGACTAGCTATTGTACGTCTATTTTTACGTACAAAATGAGCTAGCTGAATACACTATTTATATGCGTTGCAGATGCGCTTGCATATGATGTTATACGGAGTGATGTGCCACTGCCTTCTCCATGGTAATTAAGAATTATACAATGATGAAAAGCTTTCTTTCGCGTGTTAGTTTCAAGTTGACAGTCGAGCACTCTAGCAACTACGTCACCACGAAATATGTATATATATATACCTTATTAAACTAGAAATTCTTATATAAGTGCAATAGAACTGGTGGAAAGTTTTAAATATCTTGGCAATATGATTAACAACAAGGACTTAGACACCGAGGTTTGCAGTAGAATACAAGCTGTCTCAGCTGCAATAAATGAGCTTAATAGAAGGACCTTTAATAACAAGCAGATCTTATTGTAAAAAAAAAATAATAATGTATAAGTCCGTTGTTTTACCAACGCTCCTTTATGGCTCAGAAATATGGGCCCAACATAAGTTTGTTGGAAGTTTTCTACCAGAGAACACTGTGCAGGTTGCTGCGTGTTCGTTTACAGGACCGAAATCGTGAAATCTTAACTACAAGTCTATTCAAATGCTGCTTTGTAATAACAGTTTGACGTGGATAGGACATGTAATTAGAATGAATCATGATCGGCTTCCGAAGAAATTCCTTTACGGTCAGCTTCTTGTCGGCAAAGGTTGCATTGTGTGTGTCCTTGTTTGTGATACAAGGACTATTTGTGTAAAATACTGAAGGAATGAGAAATTGATCTCAAGAAATTGGATTTGGAGGCAAGCAGTAGAAAATAGTCCGCAGAAAGCGGATCAAAACGCTCGAGAAAAGAAACGACGTATAGGCTTACTCGAAACGACTGGAGCAGATTACGTTAATACTGGCGCCTTTACATGTGATGCATGCGGAAAGGAATGTGCCGTGAGAATCAGTTTAATTAGCCACTTTACGACTCGTAAATAGTGGATGGTACTCCATACTCGGACAGCGAGTGGATAAATGATGATATATGTATATGCGGCCATCTCGGAAAAACGGCTCAACGATTCGGATGAAATTTTGCGCATGCATGTAATGTATTAATTAACTGAAAATGTGAAATCGCGTATTTTGAAATTTGTGGTCCCAACCCCCGAGTACATCAAAATATTGTACATTTCTATTTTTTTTTATTAAATGTTTTCCTTGGTATTTATCTAAATGTACGTTGAAAAGTTTATCTCGATCTCATTAATCGTTCGAACGTTATAAGCTTAGAAATTTGCTCTGTTACCGTTTGTTTCCAGAATACAGTGCGCTATCTTGGAGTAGCTTTTGACAGCAAACTGGTATGGAGCACGCACATCAAAAACTTCAAGAAGTCAGCTATAAAAGCCTTAAACATATTCAAGATAATTAATAATAAACGTAACGGAGGTGATCGAAACATGTTACTACTGTTATATAAAGCATTAATTCGTTCTAGATTAGAGTACGGTTGCCTAGCGTTCGGCTCCGCTGCCAAGGGCTTTGCTGGGGTCCTTGGATACCATTCAACATTTAGCCATCAGGATAGTCACTGGGGATTTTCATACTAGCCTATAGTCAGTCTTAACAGTGAATCGGGATAACTTCCTTTGAATTTCCGAAGGCAAATCTTGACAGGTAACTTCCTCACCTCCACACTTATCTCCCCAAACCTCCCATTCAATATCCCAAGCCACAATAAAAAATCCACTAATATCCCTTAATTATGCAATCAGCATCAAAAATAAGTTCTTATTATCATCTCCTCAATTTAACAAATTTATTCTTAATCCCTTGCTTCTTCCAATATATACCAATCCCCAACCAGGGCTTTTACAACCACTCCATATCAACCTAAAACTAACCCATGTTTTCAAATATTTATGCCCACCCCATGTACACCAAAACTATATTGCTCTTGAAATCTCTAAATATAAGGATGCTATTTGCTGTTTTATCGATGACTCTAAATCTGGTGAACATGTAGGGTCTGCCTTCTTGGTGCCCGTTTCACTCATCGCTTTCGGCTTCCTAAGTCCTGCTCCATATTCTCAGCTGAATTTTTTACTATTTTCAAGTGTCTAGAGTTCTCGTCCATGATGCAATCTTCTTGTAAATTCCTTATCCTTTGTGATTTACTGTATGTTTTAAAGTCTCTCCATAACCTTTATACGGACAATGCACTTTTACAACGCATACTGCTTGTCCATGACCTCCTTACTAGATCTCAAGTTTCCATAGTTTCCATTTGGATTCCCAGCTACATCGGTTTTCCTGGAAAAGAAGCTATTGACCGATCTTCCAGGGAGGCGTCCTTGCTTCCATATATTTTCGCTCGCCTCTTTCTCTATAGCGACGTATAAGCTTTTCGGAAATTTCTCATAACTAAATCCTTGTGTCGGGTGTGGAAGTCTAATTAACAAAATCATCTCATTTCAATCAAACCTAATCTACTATCTCAGCTGCCATTTCTTTTCAGAACAAGAAAGAAAAATGTTATCCCTACCAGACTTCGAATATCTCACTCAAGTCTTACCCATTCTTATCTTCTTCAAGGAACAGACCCTCCACACTTTATAACACACATACTAACATCCTGTCGTGCTCTCACAACATTTAGAATCCAGCACGACTTTTCTCCTTCCTTACCTCAACTGTTATCTGAATCTGCCGACCACATTCATAATGTTTTCTTGTTCCTGGACTTATTCAACCTTTTAAATATGATCTAGGATCACAGTAGGTCAATGGGTGCATATGGCCCGCTAGTGCAGCCGGCGTCCGTATTATCAAATAATAATAATAAAAATGACATTTTTGGGGGCTCTAATTTCGGAAATTTACGGAACGAAGTGTACACGGTGAAAATAGTTATAGTTATGTATGTAACCATTTTTAATAGTAGACGATTCTTGTCTAAATTTATTTTCCGGTGATTTTACAAAATAAAAATTCGGTCATCGGGTATTTAGAAATTATTTTAACTAACGTTCGATAAAAATCGTCTAGTTTTTTGACACAAACCGTTGGACCGGTTAATAAAGGCGTACGAGAAAAATAACAAACATCATCACCAGGATACAAGAGTGGATGCCAAATAATAAGCAAAATAAACAACGGAGATAATTTACGTGTATCTATCTCGTTGTCGTTATTAATAATATGATTATTATCGTTATTACTTATGATTAAGCAAAGGGTATTATTAGCTGGTACGTTATCATCATTACTAGTACACTTTATCCTATACGACGCTGTTTCTGCCTTTCCGATGTTATTTAAAAGGGTGGTGTTTTTCTATAGTTAAATAAAATAGATAAACTCGACGATATTTCCAACATCCAAATGAGTTTTCTTCTATTACAACATACCTACATGCACACTAGCAGCTTTTATATCTTGTTTTTTCTGTAAACATTATAATAGTAATATTATCTTCCGCAGCAGGCGATTTTGTTCGTCGGGTTTTTCATTGTCGTAGCGATACATCCTGTTTTACGCTTAAAATGGAAAATTTCTTGATTTATCGAGTACCGAAGTGTGCGTGAAATCAGCGTCCTTAAAAAGCGTATAAATAATATTCAAGTCCACCGTGTACCCGAAATCAATTGAGAGGAAAGATGTTTGTCGTTTTTGTTGTCATCGCTGTCACGCGCTTGCAGTTCAATTTTCGAATTATCGCAGTACCGAGCAAACCCTTTGCAATAATATTATTAGTCCCGATATATATATATATATATATATATATATATATATATATATATATATATATATGTATATAAAAATTTCGATCATGGGACAGCGAGGTATTGAAATTGGATTTTTAAAGCAAATTTTAAACGAAGTAAAATAAAAATGGCAAAATATTTAATATCAGGAAAATTTTTGACCGATGAAAAAATTTGCAATAATTACTCTAATGTTATAAGAAATTCTGCGGTGGTTTATCAGTCTTATCAGATATGGTTCTTACAGTTTTCTTAAACATTTCACAGATTCATTCGATAGTGAGTGAGTGTTTCAACTAAAATAATTTGTAAATATTCAAAATAAATATTTCGGATTCGCAGTTTTATGTTCATTCCAGATAACTTTCAATTACTGTTTACAGGGCAAAGGGGTAAACTTCCATTCTGGCTGAGTGGAGATTTAAAATATTTTTCTTATTAGTTAAAACCTCCGTATTTCTTTCTTGATCTGCAACATCCGCTTCATTTTTGACTGAGAATAAACTAGCCGCTCCAGTAAGCTATTTTTTCGGTCTTCTTTTTTTACCATGTAATTGAAATCTTCTGTTTGTAAGCAGTTTTCCAATATGGGGTTGTTAAATCTGCTGAAATATCGTATACATTTTTTTTTTTAAACAATAAGTCACGGTTCATTGTGCTATAAGGAATGGTGAATAAACATTATTTCTCTGATTAGTTTATGTTAGCATTATGTATTGATTCGGGTTTAATACCCCTTATTTAAGGGTAATTCTTAAATTTTTTTTATCATGTGTTTCAAGTAAGGAAATGTGTCGTAAGTTGAATAATCCGGATAAGAGAAGAATCATTCGTAACCCAGATGACAGACCGTTTGGACGAGAAATATCTGAACAAAATTGAATCGTTTCCGAACAGAACATGGAAGGTGTGGAGATAAAATGAAGACATATGAACTCAGGTACGAATCAGCCTGTGACTGCGGGGAACCAGAGCAAACAATGGAGCACATCCTGATGGGTTCTGAAAGACGGTTGGGAAGAAATCAGCAAGCTGACTGATCAAGCAGTGGATTGGCTGCAAAAGCTTGATGTTATAATATAAATATAAATATAATTAAGTATAAATAAGTTAAACATTTAAAATGTAGATGCCCTAGATATACGATTAAATAAAATAAGTGGCGGCTGACTTCGAGTCTTTCTCACGTTTCGGTATTAAGCTTTTTTCTGCGTATTAAGAATTTTCCCTTTCTAATTATACATCGTTTAACATATAGTAGGTTTTGTCATTACGCCATCAGATCCGGATATTTTTGTTCCTCATGATTTTTATAATGCCTTCTACTTCTTCAGGTATAATTAATTTCTTAAGGTATTTTTTGCTCTTATCGGGAAAAGTTATTATTTTTAATTTTCATCCTCGTTTTGAAATTGATAGTCAGCTGACTTACTTATTAGCGATGACATTTGGAGGCATGTTTTATTTCTACGTTGTAACTAACATTTTTTAAAAGATTTTCCACGGCTTTCCACCGTTCCGTGTAATATCGAATGATGTAATTTAGTTTATCCAAGTTTGCCGGTTTTCGTTTGTCTGCAAGTTTTATTAAATGGAAATATTTCCTAGTTATGAAAATATTATTCGAATTTTTCATTATAAAATAATCCTCGGATATACTTTTTCTTCGTCGTGCGCATATTGTTTTTAGCGGTTTTGGCGAGTTTGTTATTTTTCTTCGCTCTGTCCAAATTAATAAGGTCTTCAAATTTACTCCAGTAACTCTTCGTGAATTACAACCGATTCTTTTCCGAGTAAAATTTATTCATTATAATAATATTTATTGCGAGCCGAATTATCCACGTTGATTTTTAGGTAACATCTTCGGATTGCATTGCACACATTTTTTGCGAAGCTAATGTTACATCTAGATAATACCTTCTACTTCACCGGCATCTGTTAAAGAAACGAAGTGAATTCGTGTGGTGCGATAATTTCAATTGCCTATATAATTACACTTTTGTTTCATTTTTATCATCGTAATCACATTATATTTTCATATTACAGCCTACGATGACCGTTGTTAATGTACTCGCTCGAAAGGCTAAAAAACATCGAAGTTAATTTAATTTATTAAAAAACCAAGTACATATAATGCATATTTTTTTTTAATAATTCAAAAATTAGGCGACCAAAATTTTGAATGAAATTTTACTTAAAAATAGTAAAAACAAGAGTAGAATCATTTGTGGAACACAATATCGTTCAGATATATACTATCTGCAACGATACATTCATTCTTTACAAAATTTTCGAAGACTTTTTGGAACATGGGTTGCTGAATTTTTGAAATTTCGTCAGATATCCGAGTTGTCAGATCTTCCAGATCTCGTGGACGTGTTTCGTAAACGCGATTGTTAAGTTATCCCCACAAAAAAAAAAGTCTCGTAACTTTAAATTCTTTTCCAAACTCTCTTTACACTGTCATGATCGATTCACGCCGAAAATAACGTTCCACGCAAAGCGAGCTCCTTCTCGTTATAGGATGCCATGATAACTGAAACTGGACAAAAAAAAACAACAAACCAAAACAAACCGAATCTCTAGTGTGTATACTAAACGTCGCGGTTTACATTTTTTATAAGTGTTACCAACTGCGCCATTCAAAAAACATAACCGCCCGTCTTCTCTGGGTCATCCTATATTTGTGTACAAGAAAAAAACGATTACCAGGAAATTTTAAATTAACGATCGATTAATACAGATCGAGTGTAAATAATTTTTATTTAAAAATAAAATTCGAAATTACAAATGTCTATTACCGAGAACAACTTCGATAACGAAGAGGTTACGAATGGAAATTTTATTACCGACGACCGAATCATCATTTCGGGTCAGACTTTTACTTCTCAGAGTCGGATAGATCAAGACGACGATGAAATTAGACTAAGCAGCGACGGCGCGCGTAATTATTACGTCGTGTCGTCCATCGTGCAAACTCTGAAGCAACGAATGGCGCAGCATCAACAGCGCGACGATAATGTTCCCAAAGATCAAATTTCCGAAATCGAACGAGAATGTCGCGAGCTTAAGTTACGTAAGTCGAAATTGAAAAATTCTTACAATCAACAGAATCCTCCTCATCATCATCAGCATCACCCTCATCATCATTATCATTATAAGAAAAAAAAGAAGAAAACCCTGCAGAAAAACGATCATTTTCAAAACTTGCCAAAAAGTCTTTTAGCCGAAGATGCGGAATACGCTAGTCCGTTTTTAGCTGATTATTTTCGTCCTTGGCGTTTCGTCGACAAATATAAAAGCGGCACGTCGATCGTGATGTACGGTAAAATGGTCGAATCGTTGCAGATCGTTTTAGACGTCAGTCAATGTTCGACGAATCTGGTAAAAGTTAAACCGTACGGCGATTCCATAGCGGTCGAAGCGATTCAGTTGGCCGTTACGGTTAAAATGGGTACGGTAACCAGATCGTTGGCCAGAATATATAGCGTTCCTCCGAACGTCGATTTGAGTACTCTAACGTATCGAATAGAAAACGGTATACTTTATATAGAAGTTAAAAAAAAGATTTCGTCGCAGGAATTCGAACATCGATTGCATAAACCGTTGACTAAATATGATAAAACAGAAGTGGCGCTTTAATTGGATAACGAAAAAAAACCCCGAATCGTTTATAGAGAAAAATGTTTTTTGCGAAATAATCGGAGTTAAATATACCGAATGAGAGAATACTTAAACCTTTTATCAGCTAGTTAGTTATTTAATTAGATATACATACATACATATATTTATGTATTTATGTATATATATATATACAGAAAAATTTAATTAAATCACCCGCACCAAAAATTAATATTAAATCTGTACGTATTTTTTGTAATCGATAATTTGCTTACTTTTTTCGAAATTTTTAAGTCGATTTCCGGCGTTGAAATTGAACGTAACATTTTACGTTCCAAACTGGTCATTGTGACGTTTCGTATATTCATGTAATAGAAAAACATCAATTTATGCACTTACAGAATAATTATAAAAGTATGAACAAAAATAAAACTACACTCCTAATTAACATTAAATCATATCGATTCCCATATATATATATATCTCTCTCTCTGGAGATACGTTCATTAAGGCATATTAATTTACAAATGCAAAAAACAGGACCGAGTACAAATCGTACCTATTCCAATGCAAATCTATGCGAACGTTACAAAATACAAGAACCTCAGCTTACTCGGAGTACTCGAAGGTTTTATATTTAGGGAATCGCATAAAATATTATAACTCAAAAGCGCAGTATATACACCAGTTTGACGATAATAGATGTACCTCAAAAACTGAAATTAGACTTTTTCCACCATATGAATGTATTTACCGTAGAAAGGGACGAAATCACAGATGCGTAAACTGTGATCTCACAAGAGTGTTGAGATTCACTTTTTCACATTTGATCAATTTAATCGAAATAAATATTTTTATGTTATCATCCTTTATAAATTGATATAAGTACCTACACATCATCGAGACAATGAATTTATTATAAAAAAATTTAAGGGATTTTAAAATTAGTAATTACTTTTTAAGAATATTCTTTTTTTTTTCGTTCATACTTGTCATATTGTCATATTATAGTATGATTATCGATCCTTTTGGAACGAAAATAATCGTGTGCTAACTCCTGATTGCCATAAGTGAAACGATGTTCGATGATGACGATGTCCAATACATTAGCCTACACACTTTTTTCGTTTCTTCCCTTCGTGTGGTTCTTTTTTCAATTACTGCTGAGGATATTAACGAGCGTATGCGCTAACTAATATTTTACTTGTTTTAATATAAATTAATCTGATAGCTACGGTTACAAGTTTGTCTGACAGAATATTCTCCAGTGTGATACCGAAGATGCGCTGCTACCAAACTGAATTGAAACTTTGGCACTTTAACGTTAAGCGTGCTATATATTGCATCAGCTATCTATCTATATATATATATATATATATATATATATATATATATATATATATATATATATATATATATGTAGTTGTGGGTTAGTGCGGTGCTTGCAAGCTCAAATTCGTCTCCTTCAAAGGCTCAGTATCTGTCGTAATGTTGTTTAGAAATGTATTTTTAAAATTCCAGTGATGGTGCCATGTTGAGCGACCTGGCTATGAAAATTCGGGTTCATCATCATCAAGCGCCGTCTCCGTATCGGACACAGGCGACTACATACCGATACATATTTTGTTGTAGTACAAGGCAATCATAATATGGCGTTAGCGTAGATAGACACACATACCCGGGGAAGAGCTGATTGTAATCGCTTTGTTATCACGACACAATCCGGCGTAGTGTTTTTTGTGATGTTCTACATTGTTACCAGCGCGTATATGGTGTTGTGCGTGATGCTTTGCCATTGCCTGCCACGCGATAATAATATTAGGATTATTTATATTTCGATTTTCTGGTGATAATTTTTGATTTTTGCGCCGCCGATCGTATTCGAACTCGGTGCCTTCCGTATAGACGTACTCTTGCCACTAGGTTATCCCGATTACATATACATACCCTTGTCAGATTACACAGATTATAATTGTACAATCGTCGGTATTTTCTACATAGTTACCTGTATTCTTATTTTCTTCTTTTTCTCTTTTTGTATGATGTTTTCTTTCAGTAATGTACGATTTAAACCAGCTCTACACATATAAAATCTACGAACCTAGTAACGTACAGTTTATTAACAGGACATCAAGGACTTCCTCTAAAAATCAAAATATACTGCCAGTAGAGATGTTCCTATTTCGAGATTTTTATTAGCGAAGCAATAATAGCCGCGTTATAATAATAATAATAATAACGATAAAAATAAAATGCTAATAATAATGAACAAGACGTTAGGAACTTAGGACATTAGAATGTGAGGACAGGATGAGATATGACACGGCAACCCTAGAATTTTTCAATAATGTTACATAAAAGACCGTCGGGTTTACCGTGTGGATTTTTCTCATACCACATTTCTATCTTTACCTGCTCGTCTTTAGGTTATATATAGCTAATATATTTCACTATCCGTCGCTCGTGTATACTTTATTTAAAGGTTCGCTCCTTCTTATATATATATATATATATATATATATATATATAATTTCGTCGTAATAAAAACATTTTAATATTTCTCACATATTCTAACTTTCGGAAGAATGATGTGTATTATATTACACGTTCATTTTATATAAAGGAAAATTAAAAATAGCGCCAGTTAATACGATACTTAAAGAAATCGCGTCCAGGTAGATTTCATTAATAAAAATGATATGGACGTTCGACTAAAAAAATGTACCGCGTTATATGTCGATGACCTAGGCATTTTCTTGGCCTAGGCATTTTCTTGGCCTAGGGTTAGGACGATTATTTCTAATTACGACGGAAGACGGAAATTGCGACTAAATGCGTATAAATCCGAAGCAATTATTTTTACTAGACGTCCGTTACCTCTGCCCGAAATAAATATTAATTCCGAACAAATCTCATGATTGAAAGGAGTTCATTATTTAGGTATCGACAGAAGATTAACATTTAACGAACATATTAAATATGCGACAGACGAAGCTCACAAAGCGACGCACTTTTTTTCCAATATTTAACAGAAAACCAGGCCTTGCCAGATTAAATAAAAAATTATCGTACGCGAAATTTCTCACTCTTGCTAATAATCAAACTTCCTTCGATCGCTTCCGTTTTCATAGTCCAGTTAATGGCTGTTGACAAAGCTCGTGATTATATCGTTAATTTGTTTGGTGGTATAGGTAAATACGTTGTGTGTAGTGAGAGCCTTACTCCTAGCTATATACAGAACTGTCTATTCGGGTTTGATTACTATCCTTTGATATTTCATACACCAGACAAATGACTAAAAATTATACCACTCCACTACGCGGTGTTTTGGAATATTGTTGGATTCCTAGTCACTTTGAATTTAAATTCAATGAATCAGCGGATAATGCTGCTAAACAGACTTCCTTTTTGTCAGGTATTTATTCCATCATCAGATCTTCAGCTTGATTCAGAGGCCAAAACAATAAAACAAAATGAAAAAACTACGGTACACTTTTCGTGATTTAATATCGGATTAGGCTCTTTTAAATAAAATAATCTACACGTTTTAGAAGTGTAGACGATTATCGTTTAAATTTATCGTCATATAAATTTTTCCTTTTAACGTAATAAACTGCTGATCTATTACAGATTTTTTGTCTCTTTTTTGTATTATATATTTTCATTTTGCTACGTGCGCCGTTGATAAAATTATGAAAAATAACGTTCATTTATCGAATTGAGTAATTCGGTCTATCGAAAATGAAACGAACATTACACGCATCGATTTAAAATATTGTAAATTTATTACCTGAGAACGGATTTACTTTTTTTTTGTAATTTTCTCAAACTATATATATATATATATATATATATATATATATATATATATATATATATATATATATATATTTAATATACATACCTTGGATCATTAATAAACAGTTGTGGTAGAAACGGAGATTAAACGCAGAGTGGTATTAGCAAAATCTGCAATGATGAGACTAAATAAAATTTGGAGAGTTCATTCCATTACTCGTTCAACAAAATTGAGGCTATTAAATAGTTTAATATTTGCCATATTTGCGTATGAAGCAGAAACTTGGACATTAAATAAGCGTGATAAACAAAAAATTGACGGCTTTGAGATGTGTATTCGGCGCAGAATGCTAAAAATCCCATGAACGATAAAGAAAATAAATACCTCAATTCTAAACGGCGCTTTTATGCTTCGTGCTAACAGAAAATCCTAAAATACGGACATATCGTACGAAAAAAATGGAAAAAAACTTGTAAAATATACATTGTAGTCCGACAGGTAGACGGGAAAAGGAGTAAAAGAAGAACTCCGACTCGGTGGATAGATACTATCACGATTCTTACTGGATTAACAAGAATTCAAGCTATATTGGAAAACTAAAATAGAGTCAGGTGGAGAAAAATTATATCAGATGCATTAAAATAGAGAGATCACATCGGTTATTGAGTTAGCGATTATGATGATGGTAGAAGAAGAAACGACTGCTTTGAGATGTGGTGTGAGAGAAGATACTTTCTAATAACTCTACAGAGGATAAAACGTAAGAACGAAGGCGATGTTACGGGAAATCGGCGTCAAACGAATACTGTCATTAATTACTTCGATAAGAGGAGTAAAATTCGCAGAACTATAGTACGGAAGCAGGGATGAATCGTATCGTGGTCATTGGAGCGGCTAAGACGCGTATACTCCTAAAAGATGGACGGATATTATTAAAGAAACCACTGGACTCTTACTAGTAGAATAAGGATAACGAAAAGTGCCATAATGTTACCAGATTATCGATGGATTAACTTGTTAATAATGATAACCTATCTAAGGTGACGAGTTACCGATTATATATATATATATATATATATATATATATATATATATATATATATATATATATATATATATATATATATTATATAGCATTTATTATACATTTTTAAGATGAACACGTCTGCGAAGGTTAAATACACGTTATAAAGATTAGAAATAAATATTTCTCAACTTTGTAGCCATTTACGAATTACGAAAAAACCTCTGATAAAATCCGGCATAAAAGGTTGTTCGAGATATTGGAAACCAGTGGATTAGATCCAGCAGACCGTAGAATAATTAAAAACCTGTATCTTAACCAGAACGCTATTGTTTCTTTGAATCAAAATGCCACTTCAGACTCAGTAAACATAAACCGCGGTGTCGGACATGTGCCCTATCACCAATGCTGTTCAACATTTGTGCAGATTAAATCTTTAAAGAAGCTCTGGAAGACAGCACAATAGGCATCAGAATAGGTGGGAAATACATCCATAATATTTGTTACGCGAACGACGCAGTTTTAATAGCTAGTAGTGTTAAAGACTTAAAACTGATTATGGAACAATTAGATAAGATTAGTTAAAAATATGGAATATCATTAAATGCAAAAGAACACAGAAATAATACCAGCGCTAGAATATATATTAATGGGATATGGTTGGAGAAAGTGGAATCGTTTAAATACTTAGGTGCGCTGTTGGACATTACGGGCGGATTTGAAACTGAAATCAGAAATCGGATTTAAGAGAATGCATTCAACGAGCTGTCTTAACAGGACACGATCTTAATTTTGAATGAAGGGTTCGAATTCTAAAGTGTTATATCTGGTTCATTTTATTGTACGGCTGTCAGACGTGGACTTTGAAGAAAACCACCATGAGTCGATTGCAAGTTTTTGAATTAGGGTGTTACCGACTAATTCTGCAAATACCCTAGACTGCTAAGAAGACCAACGAGGTGATACTCACTACTATGAAGAAAGATCATGAATTGATTAAGTTGATAAAAAAGTTTGAAAACTAAAATATTTTGGACACTTGACTCGTGGGACAAAATATTCATTGTTACGAATTATTCTAACGGGAAGAATAGAAGATAAACCGAAATTTGGACGGAAAAGATGTACCTGATTTTGTGATATTAAAACGTGGACAGGGCAAAACACAGAACGGTTAGTACACTCCGCATATGATAGAGGACATTATCATTATATGGTTGAAGCTTCGCTGGATGGTCACCCACAACCGAGGTCGGTTGGGACTATGAAGAAGAAGAAGTTTATTTATAATCAACCCATTTCTATTGTAAATCGGTAAAATATCTCGGAGTTTAATCAACATGTTAAATATCATCTGAATAAGGTTAATAAGAAATTCTTCATAAATAAATACATATTAGAAGTAGATCGTGGAATGTACTCGCTGAAATTAACAATTTAAGCGGCGAATGACAATTCTAAAAAATAGTAAGTAGATGGGGAAGTTCGTGAAAGCTTCCGTTTCTAAGATAAAAATGTTTTTCTAAAGTTCTAGTAAGTTTTTGGTCGTTCCACACGGCTAAACTACCGTGTGGAAGAATTCCACATACAAAAAAAAAAATAGGGAAAAATGCCTTTCATTGGAATTTTCTACACACAGGGGTCCATTGTCAGTCTAATCGCTTTTGCGTCGAAAGGGACTATAACTCTTTTATGTATAGACGAAAAAAGCATCGCGGTAGATTTAACAACGGCGGTTGAATGTGTAATCTCGAAGACGTTCAAATATGAAGGAGATGATAGCCGTTGGCTACGACATCTTTTCAATTTTTCAGAATTACGTAATAGATTCCATTCTAGAAAGATGATGATGATTATCCTATTCGAAAATTGGTACTCGTTGAAATGGTAATGGGTCGTTTAAATAAATAAATAAATTAACCGAATATCTGTCTTTTTCTATAGCCGGTATTCAATAATAATGAGATGCGAGTCTTTATGTATAAACCAGCTGCTCTCTTCTCCGGGTTATGACAGATAAAAGCCTTTATAACCCTTTCGTTTTGGCTACATATATATATATATATATATATATATATATATATATATATATATATATATATGTATATAATATAGTATATGTGTAGTCGTGTCTATACATAGATAATATGGAAATTAAGGGATGTAAAGGATTAGATATACATATATACATCTGTATAATATATACACTATGTGTTTTTTTTTCTTCTTATTTTATATATACATACGTTATATCCGACATATCAGGTAAACGTTACAGATGGTGTAAAAGAAGACCCTTCGGGGCTCTTTTTACTTTTTCTTTATTATTTTCTCTTTCCTTTTTCCTTTTTTTAACTTTATGTTAATTCAACTCTTTGTACGGAGTTTAGGTCTGTTTCGTAAATTATCAACCCTTCATTAAATTAAAGCAGATTCATGTTTTCGTCAGATTAAATGCGCCTTTAGGAGAGTTCCGAAGTTCCGGGGGTTGCAAGTTATTTATTGAATCTCGCGACCTTATTTTACTACATCGTGAAATCTTAACAAAATCAGTCGGTTATCGCGCGTGTTTGTTTTCATCTTGTAGTTTGCAAAACGTAGTAATTTCGACGATATTTTTTAAAAAATCTTTCTAGGTTAGTACGATCTTTTTATAAATTATTATAATCATTTTCTCGATTAATGAATTTTTTGTTAGTATCGTCAACATTTACATTATTATCTATACGAGCTCATTGTTGAAGAAACCGTGTAATTTTTATTTATATTATTATTATTATTATTATTATTTAAAGAGTATACGATAAAAATAAATTCAACTTAGAAGGCGAATGAACTGGTCAACAATTTAGATTATTTGTTTTTCGTGTACTACATAAGAAATTCCAGCAGGATTACTAAAACCTTTTTACCAGCAATTTTTGCCGGAGAGTGATAAAATTTTTTTGCAGCAAAAATAAAATTATACGAATAGACTGAATATGTCTCTGAGGCGTACATGCATGTATGAATGTGTGTGTTTGTACGAACTTTCTACCTTATAATGCTAAAGCGTGTTTAATTGTTCACACGTGCAAACTATACGTATATGTACTTAGGATATATATGTGTATATGCATATTTGTATATATATATACGCACACATATATATATATATATATATATATATATATATATATATATATATCATATATAGATAATTTTCACATTTATGCATCTAGTACACCAAAATTAGGGTATTAATATTCCTTGGAATAAGAGTTATAAGCGTGTGTATGTACACATCCGATGATTTGGAGTGAAATTGGCGCACAGCCCGCGAAAATGTGTGTTATATTATTATTGTATTATAAAATAAAGTAAAGGGGGAACAGTACACTGATTAAACTTAAACGGACGGTGCAGGTCATTGCACTTCTATAAATTAAACAAACTATAAAACATTAACTTGAATAATAAAGTAGTAATAAATAAATTATTATTATTATCAATTTAATTATTTATGTTAATTATTATTATTAAATATTATTATTGTTAATTATCATCAAAGTTGTTATCTGTTTAACCATCCAATTATCTATCTCTACCATTTATATATATATATATATTCTGAACTCCCTCGACTCCGAGTATGAGTACTGTCCTTCATTGATGTCTATGCCGATTATGTGAAATTAAGCCGATGTGACGGCTGCTGCTGAAATCACAATGCTGGCATTTGAATTGATGTTGCTTTTCATCTGCTGTTCCAAAGCTTGGATTCGACGTTTTCTTTTCCTTCTTGCCCTTCCGCCGGCGAGTTTCCAAATTTTCAATTGCGCCTTGTACGATCGCTATCCACTCCTTTCGGTTTCCGGCACTTCTTTCCCAATTTGGTTGTTTTGGGTTTATCCCTGCTATTTTTAAATCGTTTGCAATAACGTCTTTTTACCGCAATCTTGGTCTTCCAACATGTCGCTTTCCCAATCCGAAAGCACCGTACAACAATCTTTTCGGTATTCGGTTTTCATCCATTCGGATGACATGACCTGCCCATTTGAGTCGTTTGGAAGTCAATATTTGCATTATAGATTGCATTCCAGATATATCAAAAACTTTTTCATTTGATATCAAATCTTTCCAGCTGATGTTTAATATTTTCCTTATCATTTTTTGATGAAACGTTTCCAGTTTTTTTAGATGTTTCCGCATGATTGGCCACGATTCAGCTCCATACAACAACGTTGGAAGTATTATGGTTCTATATACTCCCATCGTTGTTTTAATTGTTAAATCTTTGTTATTAAATACCCTATGCGATAGCTTTCCGTATGCTGAACATGCATTTCGCAATCTGTACGCTATTTCGTTTTCCAAATTGGCATCTTTGCTGATGCAGCTCCCGAGGTATTTGAAAGAGTCCACATTCTTTAAGTCTATTTGTCCCAGAAGAAAATTAGCTGTTTCTGTGTTATTTGAAATTAATTGCACAATCTCTGTCTTGCTGCAGTTTATTTCTAGACCAAATTTCCGGTATGTTTCTTGCAGTTGCGTCAACGCTTTTTGTAAACTCTCTTTATTTTTAGATATTAAAGCACAATCATCTGCATATTGCAGGTTGCCAAGCGTAAATTTTTTTTTAATTAAGCCGAGTTAGCTTGTAAAGGCCGCCGTCAAATTGAAAAACAATTTTTACACCAAAGTCAGGGATGTGCTGCTTGAAGACCATGTGGACCACACTTGTGTAAAAATTGAACACTGATGGTGCGAGCACACATCCTTGTCTAACTCCTGACGTTATTTCGAAAAGATCCATGACTCCAGCATCACAGATAACAACTGCCTGCATTCCAGTATGTAGTTGTTGTAGTAAGCGCATCAGCTTCGGGGGGCATCCTGCTATTTTTAGACACGTCCATAGACCGTCCCTGTTTATAGAGTCAAATGCTTTTTTGACATCAATAAAAGCCATGTATAAATTTTTGTTCTGCTCACGCCCTTTTTCTATCACTTGCCTTATAGAGAAAATTTGATCAGCTGTACTTCGGTGCTGACGGAAACCTGATTGCTCTTCTGGCAAATACGCTTCCAAAAGTGATGTTAATCTACTTTGAATTATTTTACCAAGTACTTTCCTGCCGCAGAGAGCACATACAATCTGCCTTGTCGCCTTTGTTTTTGTATATGCTGATTAGTGCTGCATCCTTAAAGTCTTTTGGGATGACTTCCTTAATCCATATGCGATTGTATAATCTATGTAAACACTGCAACAGTTTCTCTCCTCCAGTTTTAAAGATGTCTGCAGGGATACCATCCATACCAGGCGACTTGTTATTTTTACATCCCTTAACTGCAGTACGAAGCTCATCCATAGTAGGTGGCAGGTCAAGTTCTTCAACTATACTTATTTTGGGAAGAAATTTAAATACCTCGTAATCAATTTGATATATATATAATATATATATATATATATGTGTGTGTGTATTTTCTATGTATAATACATGTTATCTATGCAACTTTCAGAGTTATTTTACTTATCTATATCCATACATCACACACCTAAAGATAAATATATATATATATATATAATGTTATGTTCATATCAAACTACCACATTTGAGACATTTTTAATGATTCCTATTCTTCGCGACTACTGATCCAGTTTATCCCTGCAATTTCCACAGAGTCATCGCGTTATCGTGTTATCAGTCGGTTTCCTTTCCTTTTAGAATTAAACGGGATCCATTGAAAAATATTCTCCGCCCTTCTATCGCCGTTTCTGTGCGCAACATGTTCAACCCACGTCTATTTTAATTTTCTTCATTCATTCCGTGACATCCGTTAATTTTGTCCGCTCACTGATCCGAGTGATAATTTTTCTAGTTTTTAGCCTGACACTAATTTTAATTTTTTGAGTGATCTGTTCGCACTTGCTTCGGGATTATATTCTTTATAACGTTTCATATTCTGGATAAAGTTTCATGTTATAATCGTAATCGCCTGTGCATTTTAGTGTTAGGCCATTTTTATATACGGGAAGATGTTTCAAAATGTTACGTGGCTGGATTTTATTCGAGCATAATTATTTCAATATTGTCCATTTTACATTATACACCTCCGCTTCTATTTATTTTATTATATAAAAAAAATAAATACGCGTAATTAATTAGATCTAAGGGTTTCTATTCATTTAGATGTTGTACTTTCTAGAATTATCAAGTAGGATTATTGCGGTCCAGTTAGAACGATTCTTGTTCGATTACCTCTCTTACATACGGAATTTTTAGTTCTTAAGGTAATGTTCTGTTACTTATATACCACGGTGCATCGATCGGTATTCTCATGTCCTGTTCTGGAAACGTCGTATCAAATTGAGATTTATTTTTTAATTACAACCCAATAATTGACATTCATACTTATCCATACGGAAGCTAGTAACAGTAGCTTACTGAAGAAAGAATACTTTGATTTCCTGCCTACAAGCAAGTATATGTACTTAATTTTCATATTAAACCGATTTCCTTATGTCGGTGCCACTTTAATTCAACTGCCAACCATTCTTTTTATGATTAATTACAATCCTATTAGTAAATGTTTTACGACTTATCATCTTCATTCATTTTTATACGCCATCTTTCAAATTATGTGCATACTATTTAATTGCATTTTGAAGTATGGTGTTTGCCGACAGCGACTTTCACAAAGAACGTGACTTGTCATCAGGAAATTTAGCCATCAAAATTTCTTCTAATACAGGTAATTCTGTTGTGTACCCCTGCTGTTATTGGATATATTTTAGATACCGAGTCATCATTTTTTGTCTAATTATTTCATACATAAAACTACCATATAATAATAGTAGCTTAAGATGAATTAATTTTATGTAATTATAAAATAAATATTATATAAATATATTTCTAAACATTTTTATATTTGGAATGTACAGATTTCTTTTAACTGAGAACGATATAGCAGAGCGTCTAAATTAATTACATATACAAATATTAACAACTGATTTCTAGGAATTTGCGTTCTTATCAAAATCCGAAATCGCAAGAGTGGAAATTTCAATTTCGAGTAACCGAGGAACCACGGATTAAATCTTGAAAAAGATGGTTATATCTCTTAACAGATTATAATTACAAACTGGAAGGACCGGCGATGATACGAAAGAAGAGATGCTGAATCACGACTAGAATTTAGTATGCGCCTGTGATGAAGACCCAGTCGATCACTGATTTGTTCTCGTGTGTTAAATGTGACGTCTTGATGAATGATCAAAGGAGATACTATTCGATTTTGATATTTTGGCAATTCAATATCGTAACGATCACGAAGAAGAAAAGGCAGAAAAAATAAGAACGGATGAAAGATTGTCAAAATTCATTGGCAATAACGCAATGGTAGCAAGTAGTATATT